>JAOBRG010244427.1:0-31906 GCA_027574985.1 Umimayanthus nakama | reverse complement strand
TAGACAAAATAGTTGTTTCGCCCGGCCGAAAATCTGACCGTGTCCCAAGCAATGCTGGCCACCCCCTGGATCCGCCCTTGGTAAACAAACCGATGATATCAGAAAAATGGCACCCGAAGGTGTAGTTAGCGGTGACGGCTAAATTTCGCCGAGGCTCATCGTTCTAGAGTTTTGACGATTTCAGCCAGATTTTTTTAAAATTTGTTCTTATTTCTATGAGTGGTTTGAAAACAAAAGAGAAACAATCATGCCTTGGAAAACGTTGATCTCGTCTCCAGGTATCTTGATCTCGGGACAAAATCGGAAGGATGAAAATCAAACCCCGAACCTCTCGCACCGTTCACATACGTACGGACTGTATTTGGAGGCGAACTGCCATCATAACTTTGTACTGTGTTGGTAAGTTAACTATGAACTTCAGACATGTTTCTACTTGAAACAATTTCATAGACACGGATATCGGGCGTCAGTCTGATCTTGTTCTTAAATTATTCTTAAGTTTTAGCCAATTTGAATCTCGTTGCTCTTATGAAGTTGTTTTAAAAAAAAGCGCCTGTACTTGTTTATGTTTCTCTGGGCATTCTTTCTCCTTTATCTGAGAGATACACGTTGATCTGTTAGTGTTAACGCTAATATTAGCTTTAACCCTAACATTAGCTCTAACCCTAACGCTAGCCCTCCTCTTAATGTCAATCCTAATCATAACCCCCATTGTTCACTCACTGGTTCATAACTGGCAAATCACTGGCTTGTAATCACTGATTTGTAAAAGAGCGCGATCCTCCAGCCAAGATACAAAATGTAACACGCCCAAGATGTCAGCAAAGCATACTGGCTGCGTTCCTGATCATTTTGAAACATTAAGTGGTGACAGTTTTTGCGCTACAAGTTTGAGCAAAACTAAAATGTAAATACCACTCACCTGCTGAAGTTTATTTCACTTGAGCGATCTTTAGTTTTTCCCCGTTGTCTCTCCAGTTTTACGTCACACACCGTTAGCTGGACTTCTAGCCGTTTACTTGATTCCTGAAATGAATGCAATGAACCAGCTAGATATAATACATAATGAACAATAAAAGCTTAAAACAAAACATAACAATATAAACAAGCTGGTTACTCAACACTGAAGCTGTTCAGTTCCATTATTACAGAAGGAGCCAAATTGGGCAAAACTGGGAAGTATAGCCACCCTGATAGATTGAGCCAAACTGGGTAGACCTGGGAAGTCTAGCCACCCTGATATATAGATTGAGCCAAACTGGGCAGACCTGGGAAGTCTAGCCACCCTGATATATAGATTGAGCCAAACTGGGCAGTTTTGGGCAGTCTAGCCCCCCTGCACTCATCGAATAGAGGTGCGACCAGAGGCTGTGCGCAAATTTTGTTTCATCGTTATACCTAATTCAATCAAGGTTGTCTTCTGAATTGTTGCATTGTACACTGCGAATAGTTGCATACCCAGACCGCAACGCACCATGGACGTAACGAATTTTTAATAGCATTCGCAAAGCCTACTATGAGACAACGACATTCGTGTATTAGTCATTGAGGCAATGTGAACCACAATGCTTTTGCAGTCTTGGCATGCGTTGCACATTGATTTAAGATTTTGTTACATCTATATCGCATTGCTGTCTGGGTATGCAATAATGCGCAATGCACAATGCAACAACTCAGAAGACAACCTTTTCTGAATTAGGGATATGTTTTGTACTGGCAAAAAAAATTATCTTCCACGATGTAGATTAGTTGAGTAGCCAACCAGTTAGTTGGTAGCATTTCAATACACATTGTGTTGATAACAGTTCTTTCTAAAACCATCCGAGGGCCGTTTTAGAAAAGTGTTTATGGAATGGACAATCTACATTTGTCTTTCATGGGTCGACATCTTGTCAACACATTGCTTTGATGGCCGTTATTGTTGGACAACAATGACACCGCAAGTTACCGCTTGCGACCATTACCTCCATTACGAGGCATTGTGATGGGCATTAGTAACAGGTGTCCGTCGTGAGGAGCAACGCCGGTTTTAAACTAATTGTAAAACCGAAAGAAGTAAAGCTCTTGAGGCGATCAGCACACTTACATTGGATGGGGGAAAGGTGAACAACGAGTGCCACCATGCACAGCCGCTTTCAACCTTTTTCTACAATAACCTTACTTATAAGAACATGAAGCTGAAAAATGCTCAGATTTTAATAGAAAAACCTTTTTATATAAAAACAAGAGGCTGAAAAAATGTCAACTTTTTTCTTAGAAGAACCTTAATTTTAAGAACGAGAGGCTAAAACTGCAACAATTTTTTACAAGAATATTTTAAATAAAAATACGAGGCTAAAAAAATGCCTAATTTTTATAGAAGAACCTTTTCAAGTTTTAAAAAAGAACGTGAGGCAAAAAGATGCCCCAAATTTAACATGCTAAGAACATACTAATGCTGAGGAAAGGCGAAGAGTTTTATCTTGGACACTGTACAAGATCATGAAAATAATTTGTTTCTGAATGCAACATCAGCTTTAGTGTTGTGCATGTACAAGCCTGCTTTACACATTTTTGGTTTATTGTATTTCTTTCTTGCAGACCAGCGGGAAAACGGTTAACTCAGTAAAAAGCCTATTTGTGCGTCCGGTCGGTTTGTACGAATGGAAAATAACAACTGCACACACTATACCTACATTTATGTTTTAGAATATTTCAAGAGCATTTGAGGCTAGAACCTTTAAAGTGTTGAACAACTATTCACCGAAGTGGAGGTGAATAGGCCAAGATATTCACCAAGCCGAATGCGGCGAGGTGAATATACTGGGTTTTTCACCGACACTGAGGCGAATAATTACATTAGCATATACCAAACAAGTGAATCAGTGAAGTAAAAAATTACAATTTTTGTACTTTTATGCCGTATATTGAAATTTATAAACAAACCTGGAGTTTACAGTTGTTTCGTGTTAGCGTTACGATTTCGGCTGTATCTCTTGTTAAATTGAGACGTAAAATGATGTTTGAGAACAAAGGTTTTATACCTTGGAAAACATCCAAACCAAATTTTGCCGCTTTCTTTTTATTGATTGGGAAGGCTTTCTCATTTATTTCTGAAATTCAAGCTTCGATTCTTAACCGTTTTCGGAAACCAGGACGCCATGTTGTCCCTTCCGTATTGCACTCATGCGAGCAAGGAATATCGCTGGTTTGGTATGGGCTAACCTAGGACATTCCTAGATAGGGAACCAACCAGAGCGTGCGAAAAACACTTTTCACGGTTTGGTATGTGTTAGTTAAAAATATTCAGCCACAGCCCAAATATTGCTCTCATATAACCGACTGCGTTTTATTTTCCAATCGGGAACTTACGATCAGGCAACGCCGGGTTTGCTCCGCGACGTCAGACAAAGCAGTGGGTAGACTTAATCGAGTACGTCGGTTTTCGCGCCAATTTCGATCGTTACGAACGCGCGCACACTGTACGGACGTTTTGGCGACAACAGCACAAACACGAACAGACCCCGTTGCTCAGTCGTTTTACGGGTAAACTGAGTCTTATTCTCAGATTCTGTATGTATCTTTTTGACAAAAGGAATGAACTGCGTAGTATAAGAAAGGTGTTTTTGAAAAAGTGCGCTAAGAGCTGACAAAACTGAATTTCCAAACAAGAAAATAAAAAAATAATACCTTCGTTTTCTGTGAGACGACACAAAAGTAGTTTTGCAGAGAATGCTTGGTAACCTGGCATTTATAGGATTTACTTCCGCCTGCCGTTCCCAAGCTCAACCGTCGTCTCATCGTAAGCTCCCTACTTAAAGCCGGGGACACACGAGGCGATTTTTTTCGCCGACCGCAGCGAATTTTATCGCCTGCGAAATTCGCAAGCGAATTTCGTCAGTAATCGCTCGTATCTGACATGCTAGATACCAGCGATTTTATACGCCAGCCGCTGCGATCAGCGAATTTGGCTGTCGCAGTAGGTGACAGACGAGGCGAATTTCGCCAATCGCTGCGATCGGCGTATAAAATCGCCTCGTGTGTCCCCGGCTTTAGTCACCGAAGACGACGTGACTATCTTCAAGTTGCTAGTTCTTGCAAATAACAAGCATAAAAATCCTCAAGACTGAATCCAACTTGGATGGCTTTTTTCAAATATTGTTTGCAATAAATTTTTAGCCGAAAGTCTTCCTGTGCTTGAAAATAATTTTGAAACCTGTTAACTGAGTTAAACAAATTAAAACATGTTCAAGCGTTGGTGTGAATGGTAGCGAAAGGCGCTCTCGCACCTTCAGCGCTCGGTTAAATTTTATTCCTCGTGCGAGGGAAGGGCGCTCCCTATTTTAAAAACAACCAGAAAAAACTATGCGAGTCAACTTGTAGCAAGTTTAACATACTGTTTGCTTTGATTTCAACAACATATTTTTAATTGAACATTCCAGCAGTTTACAATGGTTTTGCACACGGGTCACTCAAGCTCCTTGGTTACTCTATGATACGTAACGCTGTATTGGATTTAATTTTCATGAGAGTTTTACATAGGAAATAATTGTTCATTCGAGCTAAAAGTCACTGAAATAAAGAAACTAAACATTCTTGTTGCTTTTACTCAAATGTCTAATGTATAGCTATTTGTCTTCTAATGGACTGCACATGGGGTCATACTGCCCATTTTTAACGAAACCAAAACGTCGATTTTGAATATCTCGATAAATAATGGAAAGAACGGTCCCATACACTCTACGCGGAGACAAACAGACTCACACGAGGCAATTAAGTGTAACAAAGATGTTCAGTTTCTATGTTTTAGTGACTTAAAGTTCAAACAATTATTTTCCGTACAATGTTTTAATAAAGTCACAATATGGGATATCGCGTTAGTTGGGTGATCTTCAGAAATTGGAGCATATGGAATTTGCCAACTAGCCAATGTAAAAGTGTGAATCAGTTTGTCAATTGATGTAAGCTCGATACCAATTTAAATACTGCAAACGTCGAATTTCAAATATACTTCTGTCGTGTCACATTTAATTCCAGAGCAAGATTGAACTCGACACACCGGAAAAAACGTTTAGAAGCTGAAGCGGGCCTTCACAACATCCTCTTGTAACTAGCAGTAGCAAAGCAATCGAACTTACACGTCAAGGCTAGCTCATCTTTCAATAGTTGTAGTTTATGCTAAATTAGTAAAATGATAACAAATTTTGTAGTTAAAAATTTAGTTGTTACCTAGCTAGCAATTTGAATTACAAATATCACATAAACGGTGATTGCTTGAGGGAAATATCAAATGGGACGTGACATTGAAAGATTAAAAACGAAACAAGATAAACAAACCATTATCGCATTTACTTCCATACTAGAATTAAATGACTCTTTTGGATGAAAAAAAAAAATAACCAATACCTTGCTTTTCAAAAATCGTGAATACATTTCAGTTTAATAGAATGCTAAACTGAACTCAGCGCAGTTGTTCACGGTTCAGCTTCCACGTGGAAAAACTATTCTAGCCATATTTTGACTTTTTTCACATTACAAACAGCCTTTCATTCTCTATTTTTTGTTCTTACCTATTGTCAAATCTTGCTTAAGTTTCGTCCTAGCTGTGCATGAAGCTAAGAAAATTAATACCTTTCAAAGGTGTTTTAGTTCATACACGACACACGTGGAAATTTTTTAAATTCACGCTTTTTAACAAGAACAAGTAAATTTTGGCCGCAACTTTGGAAACTCGATCGATCTCATCATTTGGAGTATTTCAACCTGATACAGTCGAGTTTTAATAAAATAACATAATTTTGTTTAGAAAAGTAAACTTTGTGAGTTATGATCCCAAATCCCAGGCTGAATTGTTCTTATGTTGTTCTTTTAATAATTTTTGTCCAAGTTCGAGCCTCGTTGTTCTTATAAAATTGTTCTTATAAAGAAAAAAGCGTGTAGCTTGTCAAAAGTTTCGAAGCCAAGTGGTTCGAGTTTAGCTTTGCAAGTTGCATTGAACTTTGACTGTAACAGTGCTGCTGAAGCATATGCCGTATTTCCTTGTTTCCTTCTGCTACACGAACTTTGCTCATTCACCTTTTAGTATATCGGTCAACAAAAATAACAATGCGGGTTTACATACACTTCAAAGAAACATACCGTACATTTTTCCTGTAAGCCGAGTTGCTCTCTTTTTCAGTTTACCATGTGGGCACTCTGCAAGTTTCAACGACGAAAATGTAGCTCAAAACCTGGTAAATGTCACTGTACACTTTCCCTGCTGAAGGTTTGTAAACACTGACAAAGAGAACCTGCTAATCGCTACCCGTTGCCGGAAATGAGGCATGCGTAACGGAGGCGCCGTCAGGCACGTTCAAAAGTAAACAAAAGAAATAAAAATATAAAAAAACAGAGAGTAAAACTTACTATGCCCTCAGAAACATTGGTACAATTCTTGAAGAAAAATGGAACGTCAGAATTTACAGTTTTGCGGAAGTCTTAATATATTACTACGTGCTCCGACTTCTATTTTAATGTATTGAAATATTGTAGTGGCTAACACAACGTCTTTTTCTATCAATTAATTCGTAATTTATTTTTATTGTTTCTTTAGGTACCAAGTCTAGATCAATCGCAGTTATATGTATATTTATGTTAAAAGCATGATTATACAAAAGAAAACGTGCGAGCAAACTTTTAAGTGGCGCCGAATGGAACGTATTCGGGCCTACTACAACGACATCAACAGCATGCATCCGTGAGTGTTTAGTATATCGCGCGTTTTTTTTAAAAAAAATATTCAGCTTCTTATGGAATTCTTAAAAACCTAAGACTCCCTTTTCTGCTGCGAAAGCGTTTTTAAAAACTGTACTTGTTACCCCCACGGTAATTTTAACCCTTCCAGCAGAAATTTCTCGTATGTTCTGGAAGAACACGAGAGATTTCTGCTCGCAGGTAGGGCACATAGTTCTTAGACAATTTATACCTGTGGGTTTTAAAAATCAAGTTTACTTGTTTCCTTGTCAATATCACTGCATGAGCTTATAAGTGTAACTTACTCAGTATACTTTATAGTTGTAACGCGGCCAACTGCTTCTCAGTCCAAAGTGACGACAACCGATCACGTACGCAACGTTTTTATGCAAATAACCAAAGAATTTGATTGGCATTTAAGCAATTTTCAGATTGTTAGAACGTGACTGTGTGTACCCGCTTCTTCAGTATCAAACAATCTAACAAGGATACCTATTTTACGCGAAATGCAAGCGCGCAGAGTACAGTTTTTAGAAATATGACAAAAATGATAATGGTTTATGTTGACTGAATTTTGGTGGCCGAGTGAAGATTTTGAATCCTTTTCTGTCTATTTAAAAACGTCATTTAATATATCCTAAAGGAAGGAAGGCTCAATATATTTTCTTTCAAAATCTAATTTTCAACAAAGATTCAGCCACTACAATGCCAATTGCCAGGCAGTTTGATTTCGTGCAAACATTACCACGGTGCATGTGGTATTCTAAAATGAAAACTGCTTTTTTTAACAAATTTCATATGGTACCCGCCATAGCAGTATGCCTGGTCACTGATGCATCAAAAATCTCTTTCATTTGCAAGAATTTCAGTTCACACTTGAATATGATAAGATTAAAATGTTAACTATTATGTAAAAATGACCGAATTGTTTAATACCCCGAAAAACTTCAATACAAATAATCTTTTAGCTAAAGTGCCATCTTACAAGATCCCTTCCGCTGTGAAGCCTAAATGTGATGTTTACGTAAAAAAAAGAGCTAAAGTTTGATCGGTCTCAGTTGAGGTGTATTACCGCTGTTGCAAATGATGTAAACAACCTTTTTGTCACTTGAAAACCCACTAAAAGCAAGATTCTTTCTACTCAAAATTGTCTTATAATTGTTCAATATTTTTGGTTATATAAAAAATAAATGTAGGAACTGTCAGCAACATACATATGAGGCCATAACCGTGCGTGTTTCCTGGAAGTTGGTAAACATCTCAGTGCTGATCTGCCCCCTTTGTATTTGGGGCATTTGGGGATTTTGACGTGCTATTTGAATCCAACTTCAACATCAAAGGCAACTCAGTATTAATAATAATTTTATACGATTTTAAGTTTTTTTTTCAGTATCATCTTTTGCAGTCTTGCGAAACCCGTGGGGCATGTGAATAAACAAGTTAACCATTTTGAAGAAGGCGGTGTTTAGTATATGCCAAGTTTAAAAGTGGATTCATTTTCTCCGGACCAAAAGCTCACCAATAGTAATCCAAGCGAGTTAATCTATACGGACGATCAAGTCGATATTAAAAAAGAGGGAACCATGGTGAGGCGAGGAGGAAGCCCTTAACACAGACACCTTATCCAAATTGTGCAAAACAAGACTAAAACAAGCACCCCGCGGCCCGTCCGTCGGTCGACACCCGCGCACAGTCACTGGCAGAAATCTCTTGCAAGATAAAACTTGCCAATCGCTCAGACTAAAACAACGTAGCTATAATGTTGAACAGATGTATAAAATACTTAATAAATCATTGATGTGATCAATGATTTAGTAAGGTGAAGAGTACAAAGAAAGAAACCACGAGGTTAATAATACGCTATTCAATACAACAACAACAACAACTTTATTAGTATTCCCGTATTTATACCGGTATTACTAAAATGATAATATAAAATAGTAAAAAATTATATATATATCAATAGCTATCAGAGTAGAAATTTAAACAATATTGTTTAATGTTATTATATAATGTTATTCAATACATATGATAACTGGGAAGGGGGAAGCATAAACACACGGGTATAGGCAGTATAGTATAATGCAATTTGTTCCTTGGAGAACACTTGTGAGGACAACAAAGATGTTAGAATGATGTGCATATGTAATTCAACCGATACGTTCCTCAGTTTTACCTTTCCTGCCAGTTCGACATTCTCAGGTCAATTCAGTGAAGGCCAGAATGCTGTTTTTCGCCGCACTTCAGCTCCCAACAAACGGCGATCGCTCAGTTGCCGTGTTTGTATTAGCGTGTTGACATTTCCGTAATCCAACCTTTCATCAACCGCCTCTCTACCGCTAAACTGGTGCTAAAGATTGCGCCAAAGCCAAATCCTTCGGCCTGTCCGCAGATTCGGTTTGGCTGTTGCCTCGCGTTTATTGGTGTATCGATGTTTTCCAACTACATGTAGCAAAATCAATTCCAATCAGGAACCACGTGGATACTTTAAACGTTTTTTTCACTTTTGGCAGATTTTCACTGTTTGCTCTGGGTTATGTGGGTTAGCTGAAAGAACAAACCGAACTCCATGTCAACAAATCGGTTGTGGGAGGCTTGTATTTCATGCAGCTAGGGCAGTTGTCTGTACGTGACTCCTTAACCCTACTCTTAAGCGGGAAACTTCACTTTCGGTGAGTTTTTCATAAAAACTGAGCCTTGCACTTCACTACGTGTTGCATAGGCGAAGTTTTCATGGCGTCATTGTCTTCCTTAGCACCTGCACCTACCGGGAGAAATAGTCCTAAATATGAACTGAATTCAGAACCCAATAAAGCTTTTTAAACTTACTTATCAAAAAATTGTAGCAATTACGTTCAGTTTTTGAGAATACACTGGGTGGCAAATCTTTAGTGAGCTTTAACATTTGCTGTAACTAAATTTGAGTTTTTAAACACGCGTCACACAAAATGCATTTCACATATTGGACTAAAATGTTCTGACCAAAATCTTTCTTTCAAAGCCCTATCATTATTCGCAGCTGATCATTTAATCGCTCACTAAGCCGAAATGTGTGTTAATGAGTGAAAACAATGACACCAGGAAAGAGTCGTCTATAGTGATCAATTCAGGCATCCCCTATTGCAATAAACCGCGAGTATACTCAACAACAGTTGATATGGTATGTCTTTTGCCAATCCGTAAAGTTGAGTTATCTTTACACCCAAACTCACGACAAAACATGCTATATCTACCCCCGCTGATCGAGCCCATTCATACATTCAGCTTACTTGTCAGGGAAGAAAAAAAACCCAAGCCGCTTCTTGCAAAACTGTTCTTCCTGAATTTATGACCACTTAAAATAAAACTCTTGTTTCGAGCGTTAATCCTTTGTAGTCAGAGAAAACTGGGGGAGGGCCGCTAATGCTCAAAAATACAGGTTAACAGGGGACTGAAAAGCATTTCATATCACCTTTTGTTGATCAAACTTAATATTACACGTTTTCCAGTGTATTACATCTGGCACTGTGTAATTGAAACCGGTCGTCGTATAAGGCGGGTCATAAGAGGTACGGCTCTGCTCCACAGGTTGTAACTAGCGTTGTGGTAAAAATTTATTTTTTCTGAACATGGCGGCCAACCCAAAACTAAATTAAGTCGATACTGAATAGTTAAACTACTTGAAGTGTTGTATACCATATTGCCAGAAAACCGAATCATCTTATGAAATAGTTCGGCCAATTAGAGTGATTTCGCTTCTCATCGGCTAAATGGAAAACTTTTTCCAAAACATGACTTTCACAAACATCGATCCAACGATAGTGATTTCAGCGAAGTTTGGTGACCTCCTATATGTATGCGTCCACTGACATGGTAACTTAAGAAATACTCCGCGACTCTACCGGCCGAATGTTGGTCTCGAGTAGTCAATCTAACGTCCTTATTTATGCTCAGTACCAGCTTGAAAGTTCTCAAAGAAATTATTTCAAGGCCTTAAACTTACCTGTTTTAGTCTGTTTTCGATGTACAGCAAATTACTTGTAACTGCTCAGTTTTAGTCTTGTACATGGCATTAACTCACCTCACCACGACCAACGTACTGAAGCTGATCGCAATTCAGTGTTTTGACGGCGCTGTTTGTACGTGCTCTCAGGAGAAACCACACTCCATTCAAATGAGCTGTTCCGTGTTGACACTTGTGTATTAGCCCCAGTCCACTCCACATGGTTATTACTGCTTCCTTTTCTAGACATAACTAAAGTGTATAAAATGTTTTGATAGGAAGCAGGAAAATAAATTCCCGTAATTTGGCGATCGTGCAGTTGTGACAAGCCGTGTTGCGAGGTTTTTGTGCACGATTCCTGGCATTCGTTTGAGTCTAACTTTCTAGAGGGGTTAAGGCCCATGCAAGTCGCAATATTGTTGCGTGTTGTTGGGGTTTTATTTTTTTTTGCCAGCAATGTTGCGTCTGTTTGCATGGGCCTTTAGGGGTATGGCTAGTGGGTGGAGGTAGTGAAGCAATTATGGGGCATTGTACTCTTTAAAAAAATTAAAATTGCTAACGAAAACTTAGTCGAAAATAAATTTGGCGCATTTTTTACTGTAACTCCGTCCTGGCGATTTTTAATTGAAAGGGTCTTTAACTTTCTGCAGGCATTTGAAGAAATTTCCCCATTTGCAGAAAACAAAACTGCCAGGTTTGAGTCATAAAATATTATTGGAGTGGAGTTTCAAAATTCGCCAGGACAGTTTTCATGTTTGGCTATTATTTTATCAACTTGCCAAATTTCACAGCATAAGATTAAAAATTGAGGGAGCCTTGATCATTTTTAGCCAAAATTCTCTCCTAAAGTGCACTCCGCGTCATATTAATTTACTTCCGGTAAAAACTTTCGTTCGTCATATCTTGCAAACTGTTAGATGTGTTGAAAAATAATTGTTCTAGAAGTTCGTTTCATGTGTATTTATATTCTGCGAAAATCTCAAGTTCAAAGTTTTTATCCGTTCTAACGTCCTAAATATGGAATTTGACAATTTTATCTCGGGAAATTTCCAAAAGATTTGCCGAAAGCTTGAATCGTTACAAAATAAAGTTCGAAATACTTTTGTCCAGTGTTTGGTACTTAATCAGTAAAACAATTATTCCACTCATGCTTGTTGCTCCACTTCTCGTCTGCTATAACTTATGGGCTCGTACCCAACACGGGTTTGTGGAATAGCTGCCAAATATAGGAACAGCCGGCAGCTCATATGCACCCTGTAGGCTTTCCCGTAAATTTCGAAGAAATACAACTAGGATTCCAATTCTGATATCAAAGACACTATTCAGTATTAGCGGACAGTTTTTCCGAAATCTTCGTTCCATTCTCAAAATTTGCAGAAACAAACGTTTTTTCTTATCCTTATGCTCAGCACCAGAAGTTATAAAACGTGTTCTCAAGGTGGCTTAAAATAGATTTTGAGAGTTTCTTTCACAAGAAAACAGCTTACATTTATAAGTATTTGTAATATTATTGCCTTTATGGTAGCAACATGACTATCAAATAGTTGCACGTTTCCTTCACATTTTATTTTTGATACTTTGCACTCATGAATTGTTACTATGGTAACGTAGCAAGAGTTCTTGTCAATCACCTTAAAATTAGAAAAACCTACTTTTCGTAAAGTTTGTACGGTGAAAAAGAAATGTTCAGAAAAATTTTAATTGATGCGATTTTCGCGTTCATTGTGTTTGCTTCTTACAGATGTTTTTCATTCGATTAGAAGAGAAATTTCTGTCCGTTCTTTACCACTGCAGTGTTCTCCCCAGGGTTTTACCAAGACCAAGCGATGGTTGCTACTTAATCAAAATGGACAGTGGGGCTGCAGGGAGGGGGGACTGGTGTATTTCCAAGCTTTTAAGTTTTAAGTGCTACAATATAATTGAAAAGGTTAAGGTTGCTTTTTAAACCATGATGCTGTTTTTGTTAAGTAAAATGAGTTAAACACCAATCGACTGATGTAATGCAGAAAGGTAGGGTTCCAGGGCAAAAATTTAGAAAAAAGTATTAGAAAAGACTGGTTTGTTTACAGTGATATTTGCTATTTGACAAGCGAGTATTTGCCCAAGACAAAGCGGTGTTATCTGTAAACCAAGCGGCAGGTATTTTATGCCAAGCGGCCCGCTTGGCTTAAAGGCCCTAGGGAGGACACTGCGACCGTGTCAAATTTTAGAAATTTTCACCGTCAACTTTCAGAGATATTTTCGGTCGAAATCTTAAGTTTCCAAAATTTTCGTAGGTATGAGATTGTTGTATTTGCACCTGTGTGAGCTTGGTGCGCTCGCGCGGGTACACGTAATCAGCGGGCCAGGCCGCGCGCGCCAAGAAACTTTTTCGAGCCGAAAAAATGTTGACATTTTTGAGTCTGAACGATTTTCTGAAAAGGTTCTCATGATGATAAGTGTGTTGTTGGGGAAGGAGAGAGCTCGTGCGCGCGTTATGCTGAACTCGGACGGACGTGCTAACCACCGGCACCCGGGGTTGAATCGAAAACATATCAAACTTAAAAAGTAGAACGTCCCTTTGCAAGTTCAATTAGAGTTGCAAAGTTTTGTGTCTTAGTATAGATGTAATGCTAAACAGGTGTACTATAATAGTAATGAAACGTTAATGAAAAAAAGTCGAGGAGAAAAAAGAAAAAACAGTGAGAGTATTAAATCATTCACTAAAAATTTGAACCTCAATCAATGTTTTTTTCTTTATGCCACGCGGGGGAAAGGTGGTTTGAGAGACAGCACAAAATCCGAAGGTTAATGTGAATTTGTTCCGTTTGGAACACTTGTATGGACTACATAGACACTACAATGGCGTGAAAATTAGAATGTGTGAATAAGATATATACAATCTTATCTCAATAGTGCTACATTTCCAAGTCAGTGCTCGCAAGTTCTCAGCTCAATTCAGTTTTTAACATAAGGCCGAGGGAAATCATTCAAACATCGGTGTGTTATCATTTCCATAAACAAACAGGTCTTTTGTTAACTGGCTATCTACCGCTAAACTGGTGCTTAAATAGCGTCTCTGTGAAACTGAGCCGCTAAAGCCAAGTTTTTCTCAACAAGGAAAACTGCCCTGTTCATAGGTCCGGTTGAACTGCTGCCTCGTGTTCAGTGCTATATGCCTATTACAGTAGTTAGCGAGAATCAATTCCATTCAAAAACTATTCGGATAATTCAAAACCCTTAACTATATGCCCTGGATCATGTGGTTTGGCTGACAGACTGAACAAACCGAACTCCATTTCCACAAACCGATTGTCGGAGGTTTGTATTTCCTGCAGCCAGAGAAGTTGTCTGTACGTGACTCCTTAACCCTACTCTTAAGGTTACCGTTTACCTTGAGCAGCGTTTTTAGTTTTCCGTATGTAACTCCGTTAATACACATCGGACTCCACAAACCTATATATCAAAAGAAAGCTTACAAAATTATTTATGTGTTGTGAGGAGGCAGCGTGGTCGAGCGGTTAGAGCGTTGGACTTGTAACCCGGAGGATCCGAGTTCAAGTCCCATTCTAACCGCCTAGCTGCATTTGTTTCACAGAAAATCTGAGTTTCAAATCCTCGGCCACGCTTGTAAATAGCCAACTGGTTTGCCTCCGGCCAGTTGGGATTCTTAACCCAGTTATGTTTAATTCGTGTGTTAATTTGATTATTTAAAAAATCATGGCACTGAAAAGCCCCGATGGGGAGTTGTCATTAGAAATTGTATTGTATTTGTATTGTATTGTTGGTGAAAACCATGTTTAAAAATTTTAGTTTATAAAAAGAATGCGAGCATCATTACTCGAACTATTAATTTCATTTCTAGACCTCAATGCGGCTGTCAGTTTCAATTTCGACCATTTTTAGTTTGTTTGTGAGATTAAGCACAATTTTTACTCTAATTCTGTCCAGGTGATTTTTTAAAGAAGTTCGTGTTTAATTTTCTGCAGGCATTTAAAGAAAATTCCCCATTTGCAGCATACAAAACTACACTGTTTGAGTCATAAAAATATTTGAAGCGGTATTTAAAAAAACGCCAGGACGATTTTCGTCTTCGGCTACTACGTTATCAACTTGTTAAATTTGACGGCATGACACTAAAAATTGAGGGAGCATTGATCCTTCACATTTTCGTAGTTTGAACCAAAGCTTGTCTCGAGAAATTCACTCCTAAAGTAAACCGCACGTCATACAATTTTACTTCCGGTAAAAAACTTTTGCTCGTCATATCTCACAAACTATTAGATGTGTTGAAAAAACCCTCTTTTTTTAATAGAAGTTCATTTCATGACTACACAATCTAGGAAAATCTCAATTTTGAAGTTTTTGATCCGTTCCAACATGAACGGTAACCTTAAGCGGGAAACTTAACTTTCGGTGCTTTTCTTAAAAACCAAGCCTCACGGCTTCGCTACGTGTTGTGCACTGATGAGATCAGTCATCCCTTACTGCTAGCCCCCTCCTCTGAATTTTTCACGAGTATATACGTAATACTAAATATATGATTTAACTAACAAAGAACCAATACAGTTGATATGGTATGTTTTTCGCCAACTCGTAAAGTTGGTCAGGTCGGCTCTGACAAAAGTCAGTTTTACACTGAGCCAACCTTGTAGTGAGGAACATGCCATACAGCCCCCTGATCTAAACCAATGTTCAATCAATCATTTATACCGTAGCCGTTGTGCGAAAATTGGGGAAATAGAAAACAAAGTTGAGGGAGCAGGGGAAGAGGATGGGAAGGGGAGGAAGGGAGGGAAAATGAACCTGGACTGAGCCGCCTCGTAAGCTATCGTTACCGCAGAAAAAGCAGTTTGTTTTTCAATACTACTTTTCGTAAGTTTAAAGCTGATATTTTGAGCGCTAATCCTTAGTCAGAGCAAACTGGGTAATGGCCAACGCTAAAAGAGTCAGATTAACTGCTGACCGTGCCGCGAAATGTACACCACACCATCTCTTGTTGATCAAACTTAATGGTTACTTATTATACTGGATAAAACTGATTATAATGCATGTTTGCTCTTTTTTGTCTTCACTTCACTCATCGTTAACATTTCAATCGCTTTCACGCAAAATATCTCGATCTGTCACTTTGACGCCGCAATCTTTAGTATGTAAACAAATGTAAGGTGCATGCAGAAACTCGGTAACCCCTCGTGGGTTGTATTCCTGCACCTTCCACATTGTGCTGTCTTATCAATTTTCTTTCTTGTAAAATAAACTGTAGAAATAAACAAACTGTTAACCGTTAACCGACGCAGAAAAAAATACGGTTTTCCAGTAGATCACCTCTGGCACTTTGTTATTGAGTTCCTGTCATGGTGTAAGGCGGGTCATAAGAGAAACGGTTCTACTGGCACGACTAACAAGATTTCACTACAGGTTCTAACTAATGGCCCAAACTGGCACAGTCGTTTTTTTCTGAATTTACCAACCAAAAACTGAACCGAGGCACACAAAATTATCCGTCCTTACGGGCCTATCAAAGGTTTATTTTGTTTTCTGTTGCCGTATTGGTTGAACAGAAAGCATTTTCCAAAACATGGCACACTATAGACTATCTTGCTACAGTGAGGTCAACTACACTTATTTTATTAAAAAAAATACATCCTTTACACACTGTGTCCACTGACATTGCCTAAGAGATACTCCACGACTCAACTGCATGAGTAGATAGTGAAATTCTGTCGCTTTTTTGGCCGAACGTTGGCCTGAAGCAGTTAAGAGACAACTAGAGCAAGCGTAGTTTAGTAGTGACAAAGACCTGTGTCAGGAACTTCCTTGTCTAGGAGCTTCAAAGATCTCAAATAAATAACTACCGTCAACGTGTTGAACTTACCTGTTTTAGTTTGTTTCCCGGCCGATGTAAAGCAAACTACTTCAGTATAACTACTTTGTAGTTTTGTTCATTGCAGTAACTCACTTCATCGATGTGATCACAAGTCACTGTTTTGACGGCTCCGTTTGTACGTGCTCCCCAGAGAAACCACACACATCATTCAAATGAGCTACTCCGTGATGACAATGATGACACTTATGTATTAGCCTTCCATGCCACACAGTTGTTGATCCTACTGACGACCGCTTCCCCTTTTAGATCGACCTGAAGTGCTAAGTTTTATTTAGATCGAAAGTAGGAAAATAATCCAAAGTGACGTTCGTGCAGTTCTGCCGGAGAGGAAGGGAGTCGGTGTGAATGCTAGTGGGGGGGGGGGAGATCGACAAAGCCCAGCGTAAAGGCCGGCATTGTGGTTTAAGCAGAAAAAAACAAACAAACTTAAAACCGAAACTTCAATAAAAAAAAAGTATGCGTTTGAACTAAGAGGATTCATTTTATTGTAATGGCAGCAGAGGTCACGATCAATAAAAAGTAAATACAATATTACTAATAACTCAGATCTTATATTCAGCCACGTATTGTGTCTGTAGACGGTATTTCGAGTAACGAAGACGTAGACGTCAGAAACAAATGCTGCGTGAAGCTTGGTTTCCCGTTTTCCCCTTTCTAGCCTCAATATATCTCGCTCATATGTTTCAGTCTTTCTTTGGGTGGGTGATGGGGAACAACTGAGCATAATTTTTAAGCGGAACGGAGGTTTCAGAATGGTTTATAGTTGAAGTTTTCCGCTTTTTGTGTCTGTTTCTGAACGTACGTGACAGTTGAAGTTGGCAGCTGGTTGCTTTCTCACTTATAGTCAATACTGCATTCTGTAATTAAGTTTTTTTCGGATTTGTGCTGTTTCTGCTGACGTTTCCGTACACGTTGCTTAAACTCTCTTTTGCTATTAGCAGCTGAAAACTTTCATAAAGATATAACTTTAGTTGCGCGTTCCTTTCACTACACTGAGATATTAATGTAAACTTATGGTGGTACATGGGATACTGTCATTGACAGTGTGAATCAGTGACAGTGTAATTGGTGTGTCGATGGCTTGTCATTGCCAAAATCCGCCTAGAAACTACTTTGAACAAATATGTTATGCTTAACTCAATGTAAGATAATTGCACAAAACTATTAAGGAAGTTCGTGCAAAAGAGTCACGATAACTTGAAGTTATCTTATAAACTGCACTAAAAAGTTATAAACTCTTTCTTATTCGGCTATTTTTCAGTGCATTCTACAATTTAAATTCAGACTTTAAGAAATATTGACTCAAGCTACCAACCGATGAATATCAGTTTCTATATTACACATCATAATACACGTAGTATACTTATAGTTATACTGCACGTGAAAGTAAGTACCAAACTGACCACCTGTTGTTTTCGCGTTCAGAAGAAATTTTTTTTTTAAAGTGTCAGGTTTTGCAGAAAACTTGAAAATTAACCATAAAATGTCTCACTGTTAGTTTTGTTTTTAGTCCAGAGGCTGGTATATTGTTCCTGCGCACAAACAGAAAACTACCATAGAACGAACGGTCTAAATTTAAGAGCAGAAAGAAAACAGCAATCAAAACTCCAGTCGATATCTTCGTAGCAGTCGAAAGAAGTCACGTCCAAGAATCTTTAAGTCCTTTTTAATGACTAGGGCAGTTCTTATTATGTACTCGCTAAAACCAAATTTTATTATCATAGTAGCATCAAAGATATAATGCTTTAGCTAAATCTCTTAGGTTACCTCGTGACAAACACAAGGTATTTACTGCCTGGTGTACCACGCTATTGTGTTTATCAAAGACAGAATTGAAAACTATTAGAATGAAATTCTAAGTGGTTTACAAATTTACTTGTTATTGGAGAATTATTTTTGGTTCGTGGGAATGATCTGAATATTAAGCTATCAAACATTTGCAAAAGTTTCAAACTTTCATCTTGGTAGTATCCATAACCAAAATGAAACGTGCAT
Organism: Umimayanthus nakama; assembly: GCA_027574985.1. Taxonomy (NCBI): domain Eukaryota; kingdom Metazoa; phylum Cnidaria; class Anthozoa; order Zoantharia; family Parazoanthidae; genus Umimayanthus; species Umimayanthus nakama. Next base: position 13,349 of record JAOBRG010244427.1, on the reverse strand, counting down.
AGTTCCGCTTTTGACTCGTGAGTTAACATGCTCTTCATATAAAGACAAGTGGCAAACGCCCTACTTCAAAGTTATTGCATATCGCATGGTTGACCGAGCCGGTTTTAGCCGCCCGATTCATTTTCCTTGAACAATTACTGATAACTGATTTATCGGGTATAAGAATGAAAGTTGCTTTCAATATGAAATGGTTGGATCTGATTTGACTTATATTTGCCTCAATCTTGTCTTAGTTATTGCCAGGCAACCTTTTTTGCGTCTGAAATACTTTTAAAAGGCCAAATAACAAAGTTGACCGACGAAAGGAACAACTGACAGCGACAAGCGTTATCGTGTGAGCCCTAGGAGGCGACTGCCAAGTAAAGTGGTCTCTTCAACAGCATTTGTGGGAGAAAAACTCTGAGTGGCTCAGTTATCAAGTTCAAGATATGTTCTGTATGTGGAAATGCAGGGTTTTAATGTAAGCGCGGATCTTTTACGAGCCTAGCGGATATAATGTTCCACTTCCGTTCAGACTATAGCTGAGGACTTTGAACTAAACTTGTTCAAGTGTTGACGAGTCTTGAATATTTTCATTCGATTTTCATTTTTTGGTTGTCTACTTGCACTAGTTTAATAAACTATAAAGCTAATTTGTCTGATGATATTTCAATGTGCAATGCAAAATCAACAAACTTTAATATACTGGACAGATAATAGGTGCTAAATTGTGTTATTAAGTTAAATTAAAAATAATGTTTATTAAGTTTCAAATAGCGAAGCTAATCTCGAACTTACTGCTCAGAAGTTGGCGTAATTAGCAGTTCTTGTTGGGGGAGGGGGGGGGGACTGGAGTACCCGGAGAAAACCCCCCGACGTCAGAGAGGGACTGAACTCCAGTCGCATTGGTGAAAGGCGAGTGTTCTTGCCACTGCGCAATATTACTCAATGCCGAGCTTCATGAGTTGTACGGTAATGGTGCTTCGTACAACTTATGTGCCCGAATACGCATATAGGTCAAATATGAAGTTTAAATACCTGTAGGTCCCTGTGGGATATCATTGTTCGTATGTATATTATCAAGCTGAAAAATAAGGTTGTTTGTTAATAATTAACAACTAGAAGTTACCAAAGGGTAAGTTAAGTGCTGTCGAGACTTCATCCTCCTCCCGTGACAAAGCTGAGGGAAGTTAATGATTTCAAACTTAAATTTAGCTGCAAAGGTCAATAAATTGAGTCGTTTTTTTACTTATAAGTGACTAACGACAGGGTAGTTTCGTTTGTCGCAACAAAGCACAGGGTAGTTTATAGCAGTCCAGAGTAAATGACTGAACAACAAGGTAATGATTAATTGGGTTAACTTTCATGTTTTTCCTGCAGTCCTCTAGATAGGGAACTAAACCGTTAATCTCCTTAGCTTCTGACATAATAATATTCAAGATTTACTTACTTTGGTAGACATAGTTTCCTCGCAAAATGCAGATTCAGTGTTCACAAAAATATTTTCAGCTGAAGGGGCAGGGATCACATTCATGCCAACCAGTTAATCTAGGCCGATCAGTACACACGTTCTTTATAAGAGCAAACTTCATTACAACACCCAAGCTGAGATTTGCCTAAAAATTAAGAACAAGCTAATAGCAATCACCAGGCTGAAATTTTGATTAGACAAATTTAAGAAATTTATCTAACTCCTGTGCACCTGTGCCTCGCTCTGGTAGCTCCTGCGACGCCGTTGGTGCCAAATTGTATCGGTACTCGTCGTACCTTTGGGTCCATCAGCTGCGTGGAGAGGAGGAATCTGCTGCATGGGCAACAGCGTGTTCTCCATAGTCTTCTGCCAAGGAAATCACCACTCTTCACTCTTTTCACTCTTTTCTTGAGTTTTTTTTATCTTGGAGAGGTAACTTCAGCCTCGCCATCCGGCGTCGACATAACACCGAGAGAGTAGCAGTTAACAGTCGTAAGTATTGCTTGATTGGCATAGAGCGTTACGCCAGGGGTCACTCCTGATGGTAGGAGGAATCCATCTAATCCACTGGTTAGCTACTGCTGGCCTCAAGCTGGGCAGCGCCAGCCAGTAAGGTGCTGTTCCGCCACAGCCTGCTTTCTTCAATGAGCGCACGGGGACTAGGAAACATCTGAACAGCAGGCTGAAAACCCGCACCAGGTAAAAACAATAACAAAGCGAAGAGACCAGCTCTTAAACTTGGAATTTGGAATGTCCGAACCATACTTACTGGTCTTTCAGACAACGTACAGGGCATGGACAACATCACCGAGAAATACAGCTGTAATAAACGTCGAATTGTGAAGACTAAAGGATCGACATCACCGGCCTGCAAGAAACTTGGTAAAGCTCCTGCACAATCTATGAAAAGGACTACACTTTCTAACGGCAACGCCTCAGAACGGCTCCTCACTCTCCGTCTTAACACTTCAGACGGTTCCTTTACACTGGTCAGTGACCCCGCTACCACTCCACGCTGTCCGCCCTCAAGAGACTTAAGGCAAGTTCTACAAGAACTTCTCAGTTACTGTCAGCAGGTTCCCCAGCAATGAACAAATCATACTCCTGGGTGACTTTAACATAAGAGTGGGCTCTGATAACAAACCTCAATGTCGGCAAGATCAATTGCAACGGTCAGTGGTTACTCAAGTTCTGCTCCTTCAACAACTGTACGCCACAAACATTTACTCCGACTCCAAACTGCAGCATAAGGCCTCCTTTCTCTTGAGCATCGTCGGCAAGGCCTTTGCTCAGGTGATGCTGGTCCGTCGCCCACCAGAAACTGGCTGAGTTTGTCGACCCCAAGTGGCAATGCGGATTCCGCGCTCACAAGTCCACGGTGGACATGATTCGCCGTGAAGTGAGCATTGGAGACCCCTTTACATTGCCCTCATCGACCCAACAAAAGCGTTTGACCTGGTCAGCAACGAGGGACTTTTGAGATCCTGTCCAAAATTGGATGCTTACCCAAGCTTCAAACGGATCAGGTTCTCTCATGACAACGTGAAGAGAACAGTCCAGTTTAATGACTGCAGCTGTTTTAAGTAGTTCGACATTCGCAGTGAAGTAAGGCAAGGTTCCGTACTGGCCCCTACACTTTACAGGACCTTTTGCGCTCTCATCCTGCGCTATGCTTCGGCACTACAACAGAAGACATCTATCATTGTTAGGTCTGATGGGCGATTTTTTAACTTGATCCGGCTTAGAGCCAAAACCAAGGTACGAGAGACTGCCATCGGGGACTTGCTGTTCGCGGACGATGCAGCCATTGCAACCCACTCGTAGCAGCAGCTCCAGACTTTGCTGTTTCGGCCTGCAAGTTTTCCGGTCTCACCATTATCCTGAAGAGGATTAAGGTAATGCGTTACATGGACCAGGACGTTGCTGCCACTCCAGAGATCAGAAGCTGTCCACCAGTTCACATACCAGGGGTCAACCATCACGAACAACCTATCCCTGGACGTGGGTATCATCAAACATATTTGGAAGGCCGCGACGACGATTATCTGACTCTCCACACTTCCCGGCAGCATGTACGCCTTAGGCAACTATAGGCAGCGCCGTCTGCTAGCTGTGCCTTGTGCGCCGTATTGAGGAAGGCCGTATTCCCATGGACATCCTCTACAGTTAGGTGACAACTAACCACAAGGCTAAAGGCCGCCCACATCTACGCTTATAGGACGTATGTAAGCGAGACCTGAAAGCTGTGGGCATCAAAACTGACACCTGGGAAGATCTGGCTGTATACCGCTCCCAATGGAAAAGTGTTCTTCAGCTACACACAAAGACGGGAGAAGACAACCTCCGCAGTGTAGAGATTGCCAGGCGAGCTCGCTAAGTACACATTACTGCCCATTACGTCTACAAATGCAATCGATTTGTTCGAATGAAAAAAAGAAACAGTCTAATCGTTGATAATTAAACACACCCTTTGCCAAAGAGTTTCTCAAGACGCAATTCAGGCAACGACCAACAATCGTTGCATCTGGCCGTAGTTCCTTACTCAGCCAATCACAACAGGCCATCTTACTGTTTACACATGCTTTTTATCCCCTTGGAACTGATACTCCTAACAAAACCTTTCATTAAGAATGCACGTGAAGCCTACCTTATGCACAAAGAAAAACGCTTTCATTTCACCACTTGGACTGACAAACGTGACGACGTTGAGAATAAAAAGTCTTTTTTGAGCTACTTAAAAGGTTTCTACATCAGCTACAATACTATTTCTTAGTTGTGTATTAAGGGAGAGCAACAGGGTAGAGTTGAATTTTCAGGCTCAATGACGTCATAAAGGCTAGTATCTCCGTTTAAATTGGGAATATCGTAAATCAAAATCATAGGAACACAGTAATATAGTTGATTAATTATTTTGAAATTTTTTGAAGATAATTTGGGGAAAAAAGTGGTGGTGGTGGTGGTGGTGGGGGGGGGGATTGTTATTTTTGAAGGAGTTTTGAGTTTTTATGATTTTTAGGTAAGTTTAATATAAATTTTTGGAATTAACATCGTAAGTCGTAAGTCACATGCAAGTTCTAATTTGTTACAGAAAATGCATGTCGATAAATTAACTTTGAGACTTTAAATAGTTCGTCAACTAATGGAAAAGTTATTTAAACTAAACTTTGAGTAGACATAACATTAAAAAGAGGATTGCTATGGAAACAAATTATTTTTTCCAGAATCTTGTTTCCAATAAACGCCACAGGTTGGTAGTACTTAAATATCACGGAAGTTTGAGAAGTTCTGGCAATTTGAAATCAGTGCGGGCACTTTGTGATAAATATATAGCCAGATTTGCATATGTTAATAACATGTTACCGTAATTTTGCCATTCCATGCAGTCACAATCACTCAAAGTCAATCTTATTTCCCAATTGCACTCCGGTGACAACAGCCAAACAGTAATAGTAAAGTTTCCATCTACTACACTTGAAAGAGGAACCGCTTTTCTCTCTGACACTGTGTGCAGTCTAAAGCCTTCTGCCGGTATTTTTTCTACCTGCGACTATCGTGACCCAATGGGGAACCGCATAGAAACAATGAGAAAAATATTGTCACCACACGAACACCTCTGCCACCATGCCCATGGAAAACAAAGGCATATTTCCGTAGGTTTGCAGGGTCTGGTAGACTTAATCTAATCGATTGAATTATTTTGAATAAAAAAAGTAACTTTGAAAGCCATCAAGTATGATCCATGAGGACTATTTATAGCTCTACTGAAATAAGTGATGATGATAAAGTGTTTATTTGATTTGACATATCCGGTGGTTTCGAAAATACCAACAGAGTCAGAACGAGAATACACCGTGCGCTATGGCACGATTCTACTCTGAGCTTGAGGTCGAGTTCAAAATTAGCATGCGGGGTGTTAAAGTCACGAACGTACATGATTTGTCAACTCTGCTTGTTTTCTGCCTCTGTTGAGCACTTCGTCTGTGTGCCGAGACCAAGCCACTGCAGTTTATAAGGTGCTTTGACTGTTCGTATCAAGAGAAAGATTGACAAGAAAAACTTCTGATGTCTTTCTTTGGTACAGGACTTGGGTTCTATAACGACCCCTTTCCTCATGGATTACCGGAGAAGCAAGTGAAAGCTCCAGAGAAATACGTTAACGGTGTTTTGATCATCTTATCTGTCTGTTCCTGCAGCTGTAACTTGACGCATTCCATTGACCCTTAAAGACAACCTTTTTGACCGAGCTGAACGGTTACAAGAGTTTTTCAAGGGGCTTTAAAGCTTGGTTTGTTGGTGAGCTGCATTTGCTACTTATGACTAATTAGCTCAGTGCCAATGTAACGAAACTTCTCAAATAGCTTTAAACCTTGCGACATGGTTCAGTGTTGTGAAAACTTACATGTTGAACACATACATACCTCTTATTAGCCAAGTGCGAGGTCCGTACAGCAAGTTATGGACCGAGTTATGAAAACAAGGAAGGAAAAACGAGGGTCCATAACTTGCCGTACGGACCGAACAAACGAGGCTAATGAGATGTTTCTTATATGGCTTTGATGATTATTTCGGTTTTTAAAAGGTGATCGAAAGCTAGAGGTCTGGGCCCGGTTGTTCGAAGGTGAGTTTAACTTAACCCAAAGTTAAACGAAACTTTAGACATAATTCCTTCATCTGGAAATGCATCTAATCTTTCCAAATTAAAATTGAAGAACACATTAAGTGGACCCAGTTATGTTAATCGAAAATGACAGCCAAAAACAATCTTTCAGAAGGTAAACTCAACCGTGAGTTAAATGTTTAACTCTGGGTTAGTGCTAACTCAGCTTCGAGCAACCGGGCCCAGTACGGCAACTTACAGACCTAGAATTGACCAATCATAGCACGCGGAATCAATCAGCCATTCAATAAACACAGATATAGGATAAGTAGGCCTGGTAATCGGCCTCACAGTAAATCCGTCACACTGTCAGTTCGACAACATCCTCATAAAATCTTCTTGCGGAAACGCACTGTTAATAGCCTTCAAGTTTTTGTCTATTATTTTTTCTACGTACCTTATGTACGAGTATTTAATTAGAGGTCCATTAAGTCTCGCGTTCATTCAGTAGCTAGTTGAGGCTTTTGGCACACACGACTGTAAGTGACTGCCAAGTGAGCCGGGGAAGATGTACCCATTTGCGACGTCTCAGTATTGTTAGGTTATCGATTTGATAGAAAAAGAAAGCTTTTTTGCTGAAACATTTGGTAAGTTCATGTTCTCAGCTGCATTCGACAACAACCTAGACGTTGTAATCTTATTATTTGGTTGAAGAAAAAATATACACACACACATCGTCAATAGTTCACAAACGCTTAAAATAATTGAGCCAGATCTTACCAACTGCATTGTTTAAACTTATCAAGTCTTTAGACTTTACCATATATATATCAGCTCGCGACTTTTCCTTGATTAAGTTTTTACAACTAGCACAATCATTAAGTCACACAGACCATTCACCATCACTCAGCACATCCGCTCGTTTATTTCGTTCGGTGAATGCCTCAAAAAAAGAGTTGCGTCAAGAACCAATTTCCGATGGTATATACTTAACAAGTGCTTAATCAAATTCGTGGAATGGGATAAATGGTGGTCATGCACGGAACGATAAACCTAATTCTGAAATTGTGAATGCGTTCTTTTTTCAACTCACAGGTTCTTGTGGTGAAATGTCACGCCAACGGATTGAAAGCAAAGATGAACCTTGTGATTTCTGTACAAAGAAAGACACTCCATTTCGCTGTCCTCGATGTAAGTCTGCCTTCTACTGCAGCAGAGAGCATCTCAAATCCGACTGGAAACTTCACAAGAGAAAGTGTTCTGGCTACACTGAAAAAGGAAATCAGCCGGCAACAACTGATCGAATATGTCTGCGGGACAGTGGCTTCATAAGTCTTGAAGCTAGTCCTGGTAGCACTGATCCATGTCACGTAAAGAGGACTTTGCAGGAAAGCCAAAGTGAAGTTGCAGGTTTTGTTGTAAAAACTTTGTACCTTACAGGTCACTGCATTATCGATAATTTTAATGGAAACAGTTTAGCTATTAAGATGCTGGAAGAAACTAAAGCCCTGCATCGACAAGGGTTTCTCAAAGATGGGCAACTGGCTTCACAACCTAATAAAAACAGAAACGAACCCTTGAACCAAAAGGCTGAGAAAATACGTGAGGACAAGATTGCTTGGATTGATTCTCAAGACCCTAGATTTCAGGCCTCAGTGCAACATATGTTCGCTGTTGATAAGTTAATTTGTATGTGCAATAAACTTCTACCAGACCACGACGTTCGAATCAGAACGAAGGTAGGTCTTTAGGTACGATGTCTGGCCCAGCTCCTCTCACACTTTTTCCTTTATCAAATAAGAACAAATTTTAAAGACACATCGATCGAGGCTTCGATTTTACCAAAAGGTCAAGTTTAAGAAAAGTATATTTATGAATTCGGCAAACCTTGGCCAAAGTTACTTGGAACAGTTGATGTAAAAAGAGTTTAAATATCAAACTTGCTTGACTGTGTTTTCGAAGCTCCTTTAGCCTAAGGCTAAAAGCGTCCAGGGAAATCTACTGGTAAGACGGAGGTTGGGCGCAGAGGAGTTGAAGTAGTCTATCTATTTTTTGGTGTTTTGAAAAAGGCGTCAGAATAATGCATTGTCATAGTTTTCAACTTGAAGATCAAGCTTTTCCGCGATGAAATTTCCGTTCATTAACATGCGTGCAAAGCAGTGGCTTTTGTTGTTTCGAGTGACCCTGTTAGCAAATACTGACGCCAGCTGCAACACAAAATGTCTTTTTTCAGGCTATGGTGGGAAAATCGTTTTTATTTGCTTTGTTAACAACAAAACCACTTACAAAACTTAATAAATAAAATAGAACATTTAACATAATTTTTGAATGTTGGTTAGAAATCCTTAAATCTCAAAGAATTTCTGCGTAAACGATTTATGAAAAATCTGGGAAGTCTTTGGCATTCTTCGGAGATCCTTGGAAGTTCAAAAGTGTTTTTCAGATGATTTTAGGGTTTTTTAAAATCTTTGGAAAATCTTGGAAGGTCTTCGAAAGTGTTCAGAAATCTTCGGAAACATTGGAAAATTTCGGAAACGGTTTAATAGTGTTTTTCAGACGTTTCAAGGTATTCATTTTGAAATTTTCGGAAAATCTTGGAAAACTTTCGAAAGTGTTCGTAAATCACTAGCTAGAAAATGTCCGTAGATGATGGGAAATGTTAATAATGGTTCGCAGGAGTTGAAAAGATTTGGTGCTGGTTTTTGAGAAGTCCTTTCAAAGGACCCCAGTAAACAGTGATGCGGGCAGGGAATGACGAGAAAAGTAGAGTATAATACTACCCGTTGCATAGTATAGTATATACAGTATATAGAGTAAAGCATAGTTAACAATTATCCCCCGAAGTGGAGGTAACTAGCGGTGGATATTTACCGAGCCGCGAAGTTTTAGTATTTGCCCAATCGATGAATGGATTAAAAGGATTTCAGTTTTGAATGCTCTATAAAAGTACTGAAAAATCTTTGTATCTGAAAAAAGCGCGTGTACCGTAACGCCTGAAGGCTAAAAAGTAAATAGTGGTGAATATCTACTTTTATTGTTCAATCAGAGTGCGCGTAAAGTGCTATCTACTTGTTTGGCAAATATACTAATATAGTATAGTACATATGTAGTGTAGTGTAGTATTATGTTTGATACCGTTTTATGATACAAGATATATAATACGATTAGTATGATACGATACGATACGATACGATATGATATGGTATAGTATGATATGGCTTAATATGATATGATATTATATTGTATTGTATGATGTTATACTTTACTGTATAGCCAACATCTGCATTTTCTCAGGCAATGGTTGCTTGTTATCCCGGTAATGGGACTGCGTACAAGAGACATGTTGACAACAATGGCGATGGAAGGTGTGTTACAACGCTGTATTACCTGAACAAAGATTGGATATCAGAGGTGAATGGAGGCCTACTTCGCATGTACCCGGAGGGGTCTGAACCAGTGGAGATTGAGCCGATACTCGACAGGCTGTTGATCTTCTGGTCTGATAAGAGAAATCCCCATGAGGTTTTACCTGCATATAGCACGAGGTGGGGGAAATCTGTGTTCAGTTGTTTGGCAATAAACTCTGTTTTAGCGAGTTAAAAACCGTCACTAAATGCATGGATAATTTTATTGTCAGAATCTCCTACATGAAAAACTGGGGGAAAACTTGAACGAAACGTCTATCCGGTTTGGTATACCAAAAGGGTTACTTCCCGGGGAAAGTCCTCACCCATATATTGGGCGGGCATATGCATATACCAACCAAGCTTTCAAGTCCTCGCCCTATTGGAGCCCTAAGAGTAACAGTTTTATATATCAAACCCAGCTATAGAGACCGATCTCCTTTTTCATAAAGGGTTAACAATGAATTACTCTTTCTTTAACGCAACTATCCTTTTGTTTGTTAGTTGTTTCGTATACTGAGTTACTGTCTATAGCGAAAATCTCGGAGCAAACCAACAAAAAACTACCGTCTATGGATAGAAATTTATGCCAAACCAAAACCAAACTTTTTTTTGACTGGTCAGACAAAATGTATACTATGTAATGATCAACGCCACCAAAATTACTCGAAGGGCGGCACAAACCCATATAGCTAATTACAGTGAATACTCCCCCACCCTTCCCCACCCTCCCCCCCGCACACACACTTTTTGCATGAATGTGTATGCTTCAACTACTATCCGAAAATTTTTTATAAAGTTTGTGAGTTGAAGAAGCAGCGCAAGTAGTGCTACAGCTTTCTTAATCCTGAGGGTTCAAAACTGCTTTTTGGACAGTTTCATTTTGAAACATCTGGCTCCTAAATAAGTGATGGAAATGTAAAAAAGTTTCAACTGAAATCCTCGGCTAAAATTAATTGTAAAGTTTTACTAACTTCGTGAATAAATTGAAATGCGACGAGGATTTTTGTATTTCAGTTATAGTGGAATGAAGTAATTGACAAAAATAGCTCTCAAAGACATGCTCATGTCGGCATACAGCTTCAACATACATTAAAGGTCCACTATGGTTATTTCTCTCGTTGGACTTGAGATAGACAAACGGTAGTTTTTCGCCTTATCAGGGGGTCAAAAGTTCAATACAATATTAGAAATGCTTAACATATCAAAAAGTCGAGGCTAAACTACTGTTGGCATAACTTTTCTATTTACAGAGTACATACCAAAATAGAAAACGCAATACGCATTTTTTCTGATAGTTGCCGTTCTAATTTACCTACCGTGAAATAAATTCTCCAAAAGCAGCATAATAGAAGTATATTAAATATCAATTTTACTGTCACTCTTACACTTGAAATCAAAATGTCAAAGAAGTGGGGGCACGTTTAGACTGCAAAACAGCCCCTTCCTTCGCCAGAAGTCCAAAAATTGGGTTTTGGCGTGCGGTCGTGAAATGGGACAACGGGGTAAGGCAGAAGTCACGCGGTCAAGGGAAAAAGAAATGGGGAGAGAGGCGGAAGGAGAGGCCGTTCTCTTTTTTCACGACCGCGTGCCAAAACTCGATTAAAAACGCGATTTTCGGACTTCTGGTGAAGAAAGGGGCTGTTTTGCAGTCTAGGGCACGTTTTACGTACCTCTTTTCTTCCGTGTATAGACTTGAAATAGCGGCCGAGAATTACTTACTTACCTACGTGTAGATAAGTATACAAGTGAGTACGTAAGTAGGGGAGTGAGTGAGTGATTAATTGAGTAAGTAAATAATTAAGTCAGTAAGTAAGTGAGAGAGTAAGTGAGTAAGAAAAGTGAGTAAATAAATAAGTAAGTTAGTAAGTAAGTGAGTCAGTGAGCGAGTAAATAATTAACTAATTGATTAATTAACGGTAAGTAAGTTATGTAGTTAGTTAGTTAAGAAAGTAAGTAAAGAGTAAGTAAGTGAGTGGGTAAGTAAGTAAATAAGTCAGTAAGTAAGTAGAAATAAATTACGACTTTAATTTCCGAAGTGACACTTGACAGTAGGTTACAGGTTACTGATAACCATCGAGTGGCTACGTGAAGTATGTTGTCTGTCATTTACTTTATTGTTGGATTTTGTATTCATACAAAATTTTAAAATCAGTTTTGTTTTCTATTTCTGCTTCTTTTGTAGATACGCAATTACACTGTGGTACTTTGACACCAAGGAACGGGAACAATACCTCAGAGAACGTACGCGTGCTTCAGGTTTTTAACAAAGTATCGTTTTCTAAAAGCGTTTGTAAATTTAATGCAGCAAGTTTGTTTCGAACAGTCGTCTTAGTTAACCAGCTAACTATATTACAAAGGCAAAAGGACATCTCCATAAAGAAGAATGTTTAACTTAGAGGTTTTGCTAGCTACTCTATGCGAGCATAAGGATACTCAAGTTATCTAAATGAGCATATCGTATCCCTGAAGCAGTGGTTCACTCAACGTGTAGTTAACGAGTTGTTTTATTCTTTGAATCATTCGAGATTCATAGTACTGTAGATTCTAGAGGTGAAGTGGATGTGCGCACAGAGTTCTCCGCCTAACGACCTCGCGAGACTTTTTGCTCAGCTGTTTCTCCTCGTGTGCGCCGGGCTTTAGATTTCGGTTTGTTTGCTTTTATATATTGTAAAAGGGGAAAAGCATCCTATGAAAAAAGGTCGTTGTTGTTGTACGTTATGTCACATTATGTTGTGTCAAATTCAATTTAAATACGTATCCACCTCCTGTTCTTAAGCCTTGTTTCTATATCGCCGGTTCACTGGAACAACTGAAGCATATGATCAGTGTCACCATATAATCGCTAACGATCGCCCGATCGCTGAAAAATGTTTCCATATAATTCACTGACGATTGCCGGTAGTATTTTCAGTGGATCCTGAGCGATCATACAGAAACTCGACCTAACTGATAGCACCATTTTCTATTTTTACAGGGAAAAAAATGCTGCGCTGCTAAACTGAATGCTTGGAGGACGAACGATCGACGTGTGTTAAACTATCGAATTGTTGTTGTCAGTGTGCACCGAGGTGAACAACTGACGTTGATCTCCTCAGAACAACATATTTAAGCATTGAAGCAAATCTTATCTAGTCCTGTCCATGGCCTTACTTCGTTTTCTTTGTTCTCTGCAGACACTGATCAAGCCAGAGCGTCGCACTTACATGTCGTGTGTAAACCTTTAAAATCAATCGAGTTTTGAATCTATGTTCTTTTCATTGTATACATAGGTAGATTTTACATCGGGAAAATGAAATAATTCTCACGCAAATCCTTAACCTGGAGAAAGTTAAGTTTGAGTTTTCACGTCCTTCGCATAAAGTGTATAACTAAATCATAGTTTAGGGTACTGACCTACTGTAGCTTGGAACCAACCTCGTCCCCAGGGCCTTCTGGGTATTTTTCAAAATGGCGGGTCGCTCCACAGAAGAACCTGGCAAACAGCAAACTATTACGATCGCTGATTGGTTGACTCGTTCACCATTCTTTCGCGAACTCTGATTGGTTTAAATTCAAAAAACCAAGAAATGCAAGATGGCAAATGTTGGAAGGTTCTTCGTGTGGACATTATTGTTTGAAGAATCTTATTTCTTAGATAATATCTAGTCATATTTAAGTTTGGAACATTTTTTAAAACAATTTGCAAAGTTGCAGCCGTTCACCAAAGGTTTCTACACTTGACATGAGATCAGGTTCGTCCGGAGCTTGCCGAAGCAGAACTTTGACAACCACAAGTTATGACAATTCATGATGGATGATCGACAGACTCTGGACTATTATAAGGGACCATTTCGGGCTTGTACTACCTAGGATTTTGGGATCGTTTTCGGGGACAATTTTGTAATGCCAGCAAAAC
>JAOBRG010244426.1:0-47541 GCA_027574985.1 Umimayanthus nakama | reverse complement strand
GGCCTACCTCATCCCCCCCACTCCCCCCCCCCCCCCCACTCCCCACACACACACTCCCCGATCCCTTTCCCCATACTATCTCCTCTCCACTTCTTCGGCCACGAGAGACTTGATTATTAAACTGCACGATAAAACTTATTATGTATGTGGCTGGCACGATGAGCGATGCATGCGCAATAGTATCCCTGAGTTATCTCTAGGACAGTTAGTCCAGCTTACTGTATTTCCTTGAACAAACGCCGCGGCGTTTAATAATTTTTTCAGGATTTGAGTGCTGCGTTTATTCGAGGGCGGCGTTTATTTTAAACGCTGCTTATTTTTTTTAAATTACCTACCGCAATTTTACCTTGAAAAGTAGAACAAATATACAGTTCTTTCTCTGGCTGTAACGATCAAGCTTTATAGTTTTAAAAACACAACCTGTTGCGGTTGTAAACGCGTAAGAAATCAGATAAATTCAATGTTGTGGGTTTTTGTCTGTTCCTTTATAACTTTAAACTTACAGGGTGCGGCGTTAATTCGAGGGTGGTTTTTATTAATATTTTGGCTCTTAGGTGCGATGTTTATTCGAGGGCGGCGTTTATTCGAGGAGAAACAGTAAGTTGTAACAACCCCATGTAGTGTTTGCTGTCGTGTCAGCTTAATCTAACCATGGACTGATGTAATGTGCGAGTCAGTTCCATCCGCGAGCACCCCCCCGAGCAACCCCCCGGCAATACCCCGGGAGTTTGAAAAAAAAATTAAATGCCCGGCACTGCGGGCAATTTTTGTTGGTAAATGCCCCGGCCCCCGTTCCTCACTTTGATGGTCAAATGCCCGGCCCTCAAGTCAATCTGATAAACACACAAAACCATTAGTTGCCATTTTTAATATACATCACTGTTTCAGCTCAATAGAGCTGCGTAAAACAGGCTACGAAAGAGACAAAACAAACGTTTTTACTGCTTTAATAAGTCTTTTATGGTCGATAAACACTCTTCACCTTCTCCAAAATGGCAGTGCTTGACTAATTTTGACCCTCGAGCTCGACTCTGAGTGCCGTCGGAAATAACGGCAGGATGTTACGAAACAAGTCTTTTGTTGATTGCAAATGCCCGGGGAGCCGGTAAACAATAAGTTGTCAAATGCCCGGCCCCCAGGACTCATCGCGCATCAAAATGCCCGGGGCTTGCCCGGGGGGTACAATTAATTGTTGTTGTTCCAGGTTGTTTAAACAATTCAACAGCTGATTGCCAAAAGCATGCCAGTTTGTATAGCCTATTATATCGATCAAAGAGCGAATAGCCACGATCTAAAATTGAAATTTGTTTTTCAAAAATCTCAATGATCATCCTTGAAGCTAGCAAACAGATGAGATGAAGTTCGATTTAAAAAAAAATAGCCCACAGATCATATATAATAGTATCGTTACACAGTTTTCAAAAACCTTTTAAAAAATGAGAGGAAAAACTTTCGATACGAAGCTCTGATTATGTTAATGTTTCATAGAAAAAAAACTTGCCTTTTCTAAAGTTTAAAAAAATCATTAGCACCAGTCATTTATAATAGACTTGGAAGGAGCCTGGTGACCATGTCTGTCGATATCAGATCAATTATCGATTGATTATCGACTTTCCCAGCTTTGGCTTGGTAACCACGCGACAGTCCAGCTCATCAGCCCGAGCTGAGCGGAATGTTGTAGTGTGTGATTGTTAGTTGTTCCAATGTTTTCCTTCGAGTTTTGAGCAGAAATTGAGGATTGATTTGTGTGCTGATCATTTAAACGATGGACGAGGAGCTAATGTGCGAAAGCTTGATGAAATGGGTGAGTTAACTTGGCCATAAATTGGAGCAATCTTTTATGAATAACGTTTTAAAAACCACCGGCTTGACAGCGCTTGAAGGAATTTAGTTTGAATTGATGTGCTCTGTATGCGTTACAGTTGTATTAAATCTTGATTTTACCTTTTGTCGTTACTTTTAGCTGAATACATTTGAAACGATAAAAGCTCCGCATTCTACTGCTGACGAGCTGACAGATGGTGTTGCTCTTTGCGAGTGCTTAGCTGAAATGTAAGTTCTAGTTGAATACTTTTATAATAAGATCTTATAAACAAAAAAATACATCTTCATTCCATAGATCTACAAGGATAATACACTTTGAATTTAGGTTATGTCGACAATCATGTTGCAATGGGTAGTACTAATTTGTAAGTGCAAATAAGACTTACATAAATTGAAGGAATGCAATTTACAAAGATTTACATACAATGTTTAATGTTTCAGTAAAATAATTGTGTCTACTTGGCGGGGTGCCTCAAGTTTAGCAGAAACTCTAAGATTTAACAGTGAAAAGAGACGACGATTGTCATGACGAAAAAATTAAAGTTATAGCCTTATTTTAGAACGGTGAAACCGACGTTTAACTGTTGCCTTCAATCAATGGAATTCTGTGACACTTGACTGCCTTGCTTTATTTGTTATGTTTGTAATCTTATTGTTCACTTCTGATTCGCGCGCCTGTTTTGCGCAGAAATAAACCATGATTTTTTTGTTATAGATATGAATGATATTGTTATTTAGATTTGAATTCAGCTCAGTGTGCTTTAGTTGTTAAATATTTTGCAACGAACAAATGATTGTGTTCTTGTGATTGTATAAATCCGTCTGAAACTTTATTAATTACCGTAGAAAATTAATTTCAAACATTAAGCTGGTATGAATTTGAACTGCAACCAAAGTGGAGTTCATTTCAAACTCATATATAATTGCATAATAAATAGGTCAGTAATAATATTTTAGTAAGCAGAAAATCAGCTGCCTATCGTGGACTAGGCTGTGTAGACAAGTGTATAATAGTTTTTGATGCATTGAGAGTTCAGTTATTGCAGTCACTTTTAAGGTTTTTTAAAATAACAATTTTGAGTGTGTGACCCATTGTAACCAAGATTGTGAAAAGAAATTGGTGACCAGTGAGTTTGATCGCATTGAAATTTAAATATCCAATGAAAACAGATAATTTATATATTATGTTTCTGGTCAGCGCCTGCATGAAATTAAGGGATCGCATAAAAACTTCATGTAACAGTATTTATTATTTTAAAAATAAAGACTTGGAAAATTTGGATCATTTGTCTTAAATGAAGATTATGTATTGCTTCATTGTGCAACAGTTGCAACTAAAAACCCTTTGGCTAGCCTTCCAAAAAAAAAAAAATCCCTGCCAAACAAGGTTGAATGATCAGTGTCAATTTCCAACAGTCAATGCTTTAGCATCACATGCACCCTTGTCTCTACTTTATGTAGTATACAAAAAATGATGAATATTAATAAATGTAAAAATCTTTGCTAACTTTCCAAAAGTGGTTGGCAAGAAACATGATATCAACTTTCATTGGCTTAGCTGGTCCATGTGGCTTAATTCTAGTATTTCATTAAGTGCATCAACCATAATTTGATTTACAAATGTAAGTTTTGGAGGACAATAAGAAACAACTTCATCAGAAATTATGACCTGCAGTGGCCCAAAATTGATGCTTAGTGCAACTTTGATATGTTAACATATTTGGCAAAATTTCTCAATTTGGTTTAATTACTAAATTTTAATTTTTTTGCTCACGGCCGTTTAAATTTGAATTCAAATTGTTACATAATTTATATAACTCTTTTTGGCCTTGGTCCAAAGCTGTTTATGGTTAAAATTGCCATGAATGAAGTTAACACAAAGATCCCCTGAATAAGTTGAAGTTGGTACTAAAATTGCTGTGGGCATATTGGAGTTGTTCTTCACAAGCAAACAGTTTGAATTGTAGCAAGCAAAATTAAAAATTGTGAGCAAATTTAAAATGAGCTTTGAGTGCACTGAACTTGCCTGGAGCAAAGTTGATATTGCTTTGACAAGAAAATTCAAATTAATTACCATTCATGATTAATGGAAACTATTGTGAGCTAATGACTTAACTTGTTAGCAAAAATGAAAATGTCATGATGAGTAATTTTATAAATTTTTTAGGGTAAGTTGATATTATGGGGACTGAGCAAACTAAACTTGATTGGCATAATGGTGAATATGCCCAAGAGCATATGGATATCCATAAATATGATTTGAAAATGTCTACTTAAAAGGATTGATCACAGATACTGTTTCATTTGATATACTATCAAATCCCGCTTTAAAGCCCCCCCCCCCCCCAACCCCTTGGATACAAGCCCATCCATTTGCCAGCAAATATATTATCTTGGATATAAATCATTAAGAATTATTCCACGAGCTTGAGTCATACATGAGCTGATAGCCAACAAGGTGCTGTAGTAGAATGATGCTTTACTCTGGCAAGTTTATTTTTGATGTGTAGGAAATCTTTTGAATGCAAATAATGTTGTTTTTGCTATCGATGAAGATGAAAACAATAATGATGCACTGATCTAAATTACTCCATCTTAAATAAATTGCTGTACGCTTTACCCCATTACCATTTACTTGTCTTTTGTCGACAATGTATTGTAGGGAGGTTTTTCTCACTAATAAATTGGCTTGGGCTGTAGCGGCTGATAAATATGGTAAAATATTATTATAAAGATTCAATCTATGTTTGTCTGTAGAGCTCCAGATTGGTTTGATGATGAATGGATATCTAAAATCAGGAGAGATGCAAAAGATAACAGGCGACTAAAGGTTTGTATTCATGAATTAATTTACCGTAATGATTTGATTTAGCCCCCGGGGCGCTTATTTACTTTTGGTACCTCAAGGGAGGGCGCTTATTTGAGACAGGGCGCTTATTCGGGACAAGGCGCTTATTTAATTTTTTGAGAAACAACCTAATGTTCAAAACAAAACTTTACTAAATATTAAAATAACTAACAATAACAAAAACCGTAACAGTAACAAATTGTTGAAAGTTCAGTTACTTTTAAAATAATTGTTCATTTTAGCAGGAATAAACGGTATACATGTACGGTACAGTGAATGTTCATGAGTTTACTTACAGTAACTAACAATAACAGAAACTGAAACAGTAATAAATCATTGAAAGTTCATTTGCTTTTAAAAAAATTGTTCATTTTAGCAGTAATAAACAGTATTCATGTACGGTACGGTGAATGTTCATGAGTTTATCTATTCGACGTTGATGACTTCAGTGTCACTTGCGTCAATTATCAAGCTATCTGGTGCCGCATCCTCAACGTCGGATTTTGTGATCCCGTCGAAAGGATCTTTGTCGCGTGAATTGCTCATGGCTTGTTGGACAACCTTGAGCCGTTCTAGCCCTGCACAGCAAGGCTGATTTTCCTTGAAGCAGTGAATGTGTCCGTCCTCTGATCCATCCACTGCAACGGTTAGCGCACAGCTCTTGAATGAATCGATAATCATTCTTTTGTCCAAGCCATCCCATGCCGCAAGGATCCACTTAATAACTATCTCTCTCCGGGGTGGAGCACGCATGTTTCCCGCTGCAGTGAAAGAGTGGGCTTCGCCAGCCATCCATTCATCATACTTCTCCGTGACATTTGCTTTGAATGGCTTATTTCAAACCACATCGGGCGCTTAGATGTATATCGTACAACCCCCTGGGGTGATCAAAGGATCTATCTTTGATGTCCATAGTTCTTGTTTGACTGTTTCCATCACGTGGCACTTTAACAAATCCCACGCCAAGATTCATTGTGTGAATGAAATCTTCCCCAGAACACTTCTTACCCTGTCAAGGGTCAGTTCTTCGTTCATCCACCCGTTAGAAGATGATGCTACAACACGTTTAGCCTTGAGTTCTTCATTGAGTACTTTGGTTTCTCTCTTAGCACTGGGAAAGACGATAAAAGGCTTCAATTTCGTTCCATCTGCTTTCGCTGTTAAGCAAACTGAAACCTTTGTCTTCTTGTGACCAGGTGTTTTCATGGCTATCGTGTTGTGGCTGATGGAATCAACAGTTGTATTTGAAAGTATGTCTTGCCAAACGGCTGTTTCGTCCATTGCTATTATGTCACTGTCACTGTAGGAGAACTTTACATGTAGCCATCTTGCTCGTAACACATATGCGATCAGTTTGTCGATTAGTTTTTCAGGATCCTTTTGGGATTCTGTTGTCTTGTGCCATATACATAACCCATGTCTGCTCATGAACTTCTGTACCCACCAAATGCTTGCCGTGCATGTTGGAGGAAGTTCCATTTCTGTGCATTTCTCCTCGTGGGAGGATAAGGTTGCAACCTCGCTTTGCTTCTGATCATTACTCGAAAACCATTAGAGCGTCATTCGTGGACCCATTCCAATAAGACTTCTTCAATATCCAGATCAAAAGGCTTTCTTCCCGCGCCGTCGAGTCACTTTAACTTGCAACTAGCAGATTCTAATTTATTCTGGTTGGCTCGCCACTCTCTTCCCGTCTACGTTGAACTTCTTTGCTGCTTTATAGTACTATTGCATTCAACGGCAAACCATATGGCTTCTAGTTTAAATTTTGTTAAATGAGAATTGGTCTTTTTGCCAGCATGAGACTGAGAAGCATCAGCCTCCATGTTTTAGCGCAAAGTGATCACTGTATGCAGCTGGTTACGAGTAAGAATGAGTATAAGGTTGCAAGTGAACGTGACTGCTCAGAGCTGTTAAAGATTCATCGTAAGTAAGAACAATGCAAACGACATAAATTATGAGACAGAAGCGGGAAAGCAACACGAGCAGAAACTACCTGTGTTAAGTATATTTACAATTATGGCTCGTTCTCGCTATCACTTGATTTGGAATTCGATGTTTGTTTATGAGGCAGAAATTTCGACCTGTTATACGAGGTCATCATGTTTACAAACGGTGTGGTCTCCAATCATAGGAGAGTCTCTGGCATGCAGGAAAGATGACCCTAAAGAAGCTAAAGAGCATGATGAATATGCAATTGGGACTTACCTTGAAGCTGATAACAAACTTGTTGGACATGTGCCGATGGAACTTTCCTTCCTTATATTCACATTTCTCAAAGCCCGCCATGAAAAGAATGTACGGGTCAAAGTGACTGGATCAAGGAGACTGGAAAACGGACTTGTTGTCCCTGGATCTTTTCTGGCCAAAACGACCAGCAGAGCAATCGCCACAAAATTTGAAGAAGAAATTATTCGTTTGAAGGAATTATGTACTCACATGGACATTACGGTTGAGAAACTCAGACGAAGACCACTGTTTTTGTAATACATTATTACGTAGGTCAGCTATTACAGGAAGATAAACCACGTTTGATACGTACTCTGAAGGCGCTGTAATAATATTAGATGAGGGGCGCTTATTACAATAGGCACGAATATTAGAATAGGGGCGCTTATTAACAAAAACACATTCGAAGGGGGGCACTTATTTGGAAGGGGGCACTTATTGGAAGGAGGGCGCTAAATCAAATCATTTCGGTAACTGTGATCAATAATTATTACAGTCTGTTTGGCACTACACTGAACATTATGCTAATCAAGTGAAGAGATTGATGCAAGAGAATCTCATTTAGCATGCTAACTTGAAGTCTACTTTCATTGGATTGAAGGTTCAAGTCTATTATAAAGGTTTTTGTATGGCCATGGTACACTGTATTACTTGTTTTTCTCTACCTCCCTCATTCTCCATCTTCCTGAACACTTTAAACTCCCTCTTCTATTACCTGCCTTCCACGATTTCCTGTATTATCTTCTTCCTCCATCCTCCTTCACTTCTTCATCTCCCATCCTCTTCTACTACCTTCCTTCCTTATTTTCCTCTACCCCTTTCCTCCTCAATCCTCCTGTATCACCTTCATGTCTCATCTCTTCTACTCCCTCCCCTTCCCCATCTTCCTCTACAATCCTTCACCCCTGGTTCTCCTGCAACAATTTCCCCTCCCATCCTCTTCTACATTTACTCCCTCCCTTCCCCATCTTATTCTACCACCCTCCTCTTCCATCCTCCTGCACAACAATCATCTTTCATCCTCTTCTACACTGTACTCCCTTCCTTTCTCATCTTCTCAGCCACCTTCCCCTTTCATCTTCTTCCACCTTTCTCTTTGTAAACCCCCCTCTCTTTTTCCTCAACCACCTTCTTTATCCATCATCATCTACCACCTCCTCCTCTGCTATCATCTTCTTTTTCCTCAGCCACCTTCCCTCTTGCTCATGCTTTATCATCTTGCTCCTCTGCTACCATCCTCCCCCTTTTTCCTCAACCAAATTCTCCATCATTCTCTGCCACCTCTGCTACCATCCTCTTTTTCTTCAGCCACCTTCCCTTTGATCATCCTCTACCACCTTGCTCCTATATACCATTACCCATCCCTATTTCTTTACCACCTTAATTCAGTCATTCTCTACCACCTCCACTACCATCATCCCCCTTTTTCTTCAACCGTTTTCCTCTATCATCGTCTGCCGCCTTTTCTCCTTGTATATATGTACAATTGATCCTCTCTCTTTCATCAACCACCTTCTTCCATCACCCCTCCCTTTTTCCTTAAACACATTTGTCCTCCAACATCCTCTACCACCTCTCTCTGCAATCATCCTGACTACTTCCATCTCCCATCCTCTTTTAATCCCTTCATTCTCTATCTTCTCAACCACCTCCCTCTATCATGCTCTACCACCTTTCTCCTTTTATACAATTCTCTCCCTTTTTCCTTGACCACCTTGAGTTCCTTCTTCATCCTCTACCACCTTCATCTCCCATTCTACTCCTTCCTACCCAATCTTCTCAACCATCTTCCTCCTTCATCCTCTACCACCTTCATCTCCCATTTTATTCCTTCCTTCCCAATCTCCTCAACCACCTTCCTCCTTCATCCTCTACCACCTCCATCTCCCATTTTACTCCTTCCTTCCCAATCTTCTCAACCACCTTCCTCCTTCATCCTCTACCACCTCCATCTCCCATTCTACTCCTTCCTTCCCAATCTTCTCAACCAAACTCCTTCATCCTCTACCATCTCCATCTCCCATTCCTTCCCAATCTTCTCAACCCTTCCTTCCCAATCTTCTCAACCACCTTCCTCCTTCATCCTCTACCACCTCCTCCTTTGCTTTCTTCCTCTTCCTTTTCCTCAGCTGGCCATCTTCTTCCTCCATCATCTTCTATAAACCTTCTCAGCTACTGCCATCCTCCCCTGATTTTACTCTACCACCCTTTTGCTCCATTTTCTTCTCTCACTTCCACCTCTGCCACCATCTTCTCACTTTTTCCCCAACCACCTTCTTCCTCCATCACCCTACTAGCATTTCCTCACTTTTTTATATACAGTTCCCTTGCTCCATGAGCCTTTACCAACTTCCTCTTCTACTACCTTCCATTTCACCTTTAGCTCAAACACCTTCCTACATCTTTATGTACAACAAGCTCTGCAACTTTCATCCTTTACCCATCTTCTTCTACCACCATACTTCTCTGACTTCCTTCTTAGAATTCCTTTCAACATGCCAGTGATTAATTTGGGACTCTTAGATCTATAATGCTGATTGTAATCAAGGAGGGTACAGCAATATGGGAAGAAATGTCATGATTGGGAGAGGAGAGTAATGCTCAGAAGGAAGGCGAGTGATGCCGGGGAATGTTGTAATTGGTGTTGCTTGCAAAGTTGTAGATTTGGAAGAACATATACATGAAATTTTACTGTAACTAATGCATGTTTACTAATTTATACTGTGTTGTTTTTATAGGTTAACAACTTAAAGAAACTCTTAAAAGGAATATGTGACTACTATACTGAGGCAAGTACTTAATAGTATTCTTCTACCAAATGGTTGCAGATGCAAAGCTAGATCTGTGTCAGGATTAACTTTTGTACAAAAACATACTGCTTTATTCAGTTAGATGCACATATTATGTAACTTATAAATTATTTTTTATTAATTTAACAGTTCTTTAGTTTGTTCTTCATGAAAAATATTTATGTAGGAACTCTGTTTTCTTAAGTCATAAAAAGTTGCAAATTAGTTATTTTAATTTTTATTATCAAATGACATTGTATTTCAACTACATTCTCATTGTCCGATGTTTGTATCCAACAGGTTTTGACAATGGACATTGCAGGCTTCCCTATGCCTGACATATCTGCGATAGGTAAGCAATAGACTTGAATGTGTCTTCTTAAATGTTCAGGAAGTTATATCTAAATAAATTTGGCTGTTGCCTTAAGTACAAGTAGTGCTTGATGTGTTAAAGCAGAGCTGTGATTTAAAACACTAAAAATATTTGGTTCAAATGGTATAACTCTTAAAACTCTGTAACCTAAACATCTTATCAGGTGAGTAGGCCATATCCAAGTGCCATGTGCAAGCTTCTGTCAAATTTTATCTAAATTCCTGTACACATGTTTAAATTGAACTGTGTTGACTGTTGCTACAGAAGGAAAGTTATTTCTTGAATTGTCCATTTCTGAATTTCTGAAGGCAAGAGTGGCAAGCAAATTATTTCAAATTATCAACTAGAGTGAACTTGCCTCTAAATAAGAAATTGTCGAACTTGTGAAGCTAATATCCAAAACCAAACCCTGTTTTAAAGTAATAACAGAAAACAAATACAGTAGAGGCACGCATTAAAGCCGAAAATAGAATTACGCGTATTCGATATGTGTCAATATGTCTCTCAAGAAAAAGTTATTGCAACCTGAACTAAACTGTTACTTTATAAGTTTTATGTAGTTTTATACCCTGTTCCCAACAATCGTCATTATGCAACCATTGACACTTTTCTTGCTCGACTTTGTTGTTTGCAATGTCATGTCTTGCAATGCAGCTCTTCTTTCGCATGAAAACTCATCATAGTACAGAAACCGCAATTTCTTCCAGTTTTGGGCTTAGTGATGACGAAATTCCTGTTTCCACTGGAGGCTTCTTTTATACTGTAACTAACTAAGATATTTTTAATTGTTGCTTTGATACAGCTGAAAACACTGACCTGATTGAGCTATCAAGATTGCTTCAACTGATTTTGGGATGTGCTGTGAATTGTGAAGATAAACAAGGTAAGGCTTACATAAATAGGGTGATTTTGTTTGACCAAGTAAAACACCGGTTCGTTTACTTTTTACATTTGCTATAATTTGTTCCATTTGCCAATGCTGTGAAGGTTGAAACAGCAACACCTGGTCTTTAGTGAAACTTTTCATTTTTTCAGTTGTTATTGTACTGGTTTGTGGCAGAATAATTTTTTGGAGAACAAAGAAAATTTTGTATTTGTTGTTGATGTTCATGACGTCATTATTGATACAGTATATATAGTTTTATTGTCTGCACACAAATGTCAGAGTTGTATGAGGCAGTTTGACGTTTCGAGATTTACTTTAATCCTTACCTTGCTACGTTTTTAAAAATCAAAGTAAAAGTATTCTAAAAATTGTCAGTGTTACATTTTGAGAAATGGTAAACACTAAGCACTGCTTCTACTTTGCAAGACGATCAAAATAAATGGTCACAGTCTAGTTTTTCGGACAGTGTGTTCAAACGTTAGAAAACTTTGGGTTTTACAAAATCAGCTTCAGCAGAAAAAGGAGTAATCCAATGGAGCACCAAGTGGGCCGCTCTTGTCAATCTCTTTCATGCAACCGTGATTTAGAAACTGGCCTATAAAAAGCCTGCAAAAAATCTGGAATTTTGCATACCAAATCTGTATGAACCCAATACTGTGCTTAACTTTTCTGTTTTTTTAAATGCATACAGAGTATATCCAAGTGATTATGTCAATGGAGCAGTCTGTTCAACATGTGGTGATGACAGCTATTCAGGAACTAATGACGACAAGAGAAGCAGCTGGAGTCGACACAGAGCAGTACAGGGAGCTTGAGCAACAGGTGACTTGATATTTATAAGTCCAACCCCCTTAATCCTTACATACAGGGCTATAAATGTTACGAATTATTTATAATTATTAATTATTAATTATTATTATTATTAATTATTATTATTAATTAATTATTAATTATTAATTATTTAGTAATGTTTTTAAAGTTGTTAGGTGTTTGATCAGAAGTTGTTCTTGTGGTCAAGTAGGAAAAGTACATTGCAAGTTGAAAAGTATTTCCAACTTTCCTCGGCCTCAAGAAATAAGTGTTTTTGTTTGTGTTACTTACCAAAAATTATTTAGAAGAAAAAGAAAACCCTTGACATGACTGAATAAAGTAATATTAATTGACAACTAACTGTGATTTACCTCAATGTTCAAAAGCATAAGAAGACCCTAGGACAGCTGAGCAGTATTGTTGCTGAAAAAGAAGAGCTGTCACAGAGATGTCATGAGCTGGACGAACAGGTAAACCTGCAGTACACAATTTTCTTTAGAAACAGAGAACACCAGTGAGGGGATAGGGAGAAGGTTAAAGAAAGTGTTGGGATCTAGGTGAACATGTAATGTTACATAAAAAGAAATAGGTGGGATAGGATGGAAATTAATTAAAGACGGGTGCATTCTTTTTGGCCTCACTTTTCAGTTTGACCAGTTTGAATGATAAATTTCACCAACCAGAGACCGTAGTTGAATTGTTTTGGAATGAGCGGGTTATTCCTACCTCTGTAGGTACTCCACCCTTCCGGGGTTTTTTTGAGTGCTTGGTACTCTATAGATGGGAGAATAGTTGTTCGTTACTATTAATTGTTGAGTACAAAAAAGGTAAAGGTGAAGCAACCTTATTTAACGACGGTAACACGTGACGGTTAATAACTGATAAACTTGTGGCCATCGGTGCACACTTTACCCCCTTCCTCTGTCAGTGCTCCGTTTTACGGGTATTTAAAGCTCAAGCTACACAAATAGAAGAAAGTTCAAGAAGACATTGGAGTCACCGAAGATCGAACCAGGAACCTCCAGCTCCAAGGCCGCGCACTAACCAACTGAGCTACGCCTACAAAAAAGAATCGACGTCTAAATAATCCGGTGTAATCCCAAGTCATCAAACACAAACTGTCAAAAATATAGATATTAGACTGTTTAATTGACAACTAGTTTTTCCTGTCTGTGAGCTGGCCATCAACAACTTTTTTAAACCAATTTAAAACTCGTCCTTGGAGCAAAGTGACGTGCGCATTTCGGCAAGTTACCTTATTAGTGGTCTCCCGTGCGTGAATATGCTGTATCAAGCACTAATAATCATCGACTTTTTTTTATTATCCACAACTTTTTGTTATCGAGAACCATTTTCATCGTCTGTGGAGTCTGCTACTCGTGAGTGTTACCCAAACTTGAGTAAACTGCAATTTGACCATTTCAGCTCTTACGTTGAACGAAAAACAGCTATATTTTAGCATGCATCCAGAATGTTGATGTGAGTGCTTTAGTGTCACCCCTCCTCCTCGACGGGGTTTTTCAGCGATAGATGTGCTTACAAACTATTGGTACTTGCGTGTTTACAGGTTCACACAGCCGTAGAAAAGATTCACTTGAATAAAACCCGTGTAAACATTTTTAAAATTTCAAAATCTTAACCATAGCGGTAGCCTTAGATGCCCAGGGTAACTTTGACTTCTAGGTATATCGTCACTTGATACACTGTACGTACATTTGTGCTCTTGAAAGCCATGCATCAGAGTATTTAACAATTATTCCACGAACGCGCGTTGGATATGAGCTTTTAGATAGCGGACGAGGTGCGAAGCCTGAGTGGAATAATTGTTTTATTAAATACCAAACACTGGATAAAATATCTCCAATTTTATTCTCTACCGAGTCGAGTTTTCGTCCATTTTAAGGGAAGATTTTCCGTGATAAAATTTTCAGTTTCCATATTTGGACATATTGCATTATATAGTAGAGTAGAGAACCAATCAGATTACCGGAATTTCAATACCCAGTGCTCGGTATTTAATAAACGTAAATATTGTTCATGTAAACTCAAACATTCAAATACTTACATATTTATTAAGGTCTACGCAGACTATTTGGATATATGAAGCTTACGTATTAAATGTTTATTTTCCATTAAGCTGAGCTTTATGAAAGAAACTGAATCGAGCTTACAATTAGAAAACGAGAGATTGAGAGAGCGACTGAGCTATGCAAATAAAGATGGATCCTCGGAAAGGGACACTGGTGATAGGTACGTACACAAACAAGTCTTGTGTTATTTGTACGATACTATTCAGTTGTGTTGTATAGATGTAAGATTTTGTTGAATTTCACGTGAATACTGCACCAGAATTGATTAATCACTCTTTTTTAAGGGAATGATCATGTCAGTCGACGAGCAGCATCTTAAAAATATTCACAATAGTTAAATATCACATATAATGAGTTTGCTGTTTTTTCAAAGTATCACGACACAGTTAAACGAACAGAAGCAAAAGCTTGGACATTGTTGTCATTTCAGTTTTTCAAGTAAAAGACTGGAGCAATTGCAGCAAGATGTTCAGAGGTTAAAAGAGGAGAACTTCCAGCTAGAATCAGGTGAATATGCCTTTGTCGTTGTTTCTGAATGGTACGGAGGATATGAATCAGTTATCAAAGATATTTATTAAAACATGACTCTCATGTCTTAGCGCGAGATATGCAGATAAGTGGAAAAAACGGGGAATTCAGTGTAATTACAGCACTTTAGATTAGGAAACAAACAGGAAACAGTGGACGGACTGGAAGTCGGATTGTAAAATATAAAATAGCTTTTGCTGGAACATACATTGGGATCATAGTAACAGAAAAGTTGGGAACGAAACTAGAAACAATTCCACAGAACCATTGTAGGATTCTACAAGCGGCATGCTGGAGACTTATAGAAGACACTAAATGTGCCACAGAAACACAAAAGCACTGCTAAGACTGGGTCATATTCGATATACCAAGTGACAATGAGCCCTGAGTTGCATCGCAAAGAACACAAAAATGTACTGTACTGTCACTATGAAATACCTCACTTGGTATATCGAGCATCAGCCCTAAGCATTTGCCGGCTACCGTCACATAACTCCTGTCAATGATTATACAAATTAAACCGCCATGCGCCAACACTGTACACTAAATACCAATTGAATGACCGACCTAACAATGACTTCGAAGATAATTTCCATATAGCTTGTCGAAAGAGTCACAACCATCAACAGTCCTTCTCAGGTCTACACCAACCTAGACGATCGACCAACCACAAACATTGACTCACCTATGTCACAACCAACAACGGTCTTCTCAGGACTACACCAACCCGGACGATCTACCAACCATAAACACTGACTCACCTGCAAAGACGTCTGCAAAGGCAGAAAGGCAGATAGTGCATACACGTACATGTACACACCGACGGCCGATTGTTCCTGGGTCTCCGAGGATGTATACTGTATAGCTGTTAGTGTGATCCTGCAGTTCTTACACAGAGTTTCATCACTCACGACATCATATTTGTCAAGAAGTGGGTACCTTGCATGGGACCACGAGTCCCGTTTGTACCTCTTCCCTTTGGTAGTCTTGCTTTTTTTTCTTTTTTTTGTCCTGTATATGTAGTAAGATTCCCAATTAAGTTGACAAAACAAAACAAAGCAAAACAAGAATATTTGAAAGGATAAGAGAAATTTAAACTGCAGAAGGTTTAGATAGATATTTTTTATATTTACAGCAAGAACTTCGTTTTAACGTTGTTCTTGAAAGAGATCCAGCAAGGATTACTACTATTACTGACAATAGTAACAATTTGTTTGTTCTCGCTGCAGCTCGTGATGAATACAAGATTAAATATGAAACATTAGAAAGGGATGCACTCTTAATTAATGAAAGAGTAAGTAGTTTAAGCAGTCTATTCGGGTTAAGTTGTCAGTCCGTAGCTCCGTTAATGTGCTTGGAAACTCAATATAACCCAATTTTTTGTGGATGGACGTAAAAGGGGACACATTGTCCAAATGTCTGATATATGCCTGCCACTGGCAAATCTCTAAAGAAATAAATAAACAAATATATATGTGTTAAGTAGTTGGTTAGGGTAGTATTTTAGTTGTATAACTGACGGTGTAGACGAGCCGATAGGTGAGTATTTCTCGGGGGCATAATGAAATGTCCATAGTAGAGAGGTGACCCTGTTTGGAAGTCTTTTTCCAAGCAATTGAGTGAGGCGTTTTTTCGGAGGTGTTCATAGCTGAGAGATGCCCGTGTTATAGAGGTCTTTTTTCAAGCAAATGAATTAATATTTGCACGGACCTAAATAATTGGTGTCCTTAACCGAGACTAAACTTCTTTTATAATTGGTCTACATGTACCTATCTAGGTAGAACAATAGAGTTTACTCATTGGAGTTATATTCGGCGCATGAGAAATGTAACGATTGAAACGGGCCTAAGCGTACCTAGCAATTCAAAGCCCTACTTAAACCAGCTGTTGTTGAATTGGTTATCTGGAAATAGTACTGTAACTAACTAAATAAATGCATACATGTACCTAGTAGACAGATCTTTCTAAAGTAATTTTATCAGTGAACACTCTGGCGGGTCCCAAAGAAGTGTACTTAAAGCTCTAGACTTGTATTTTCTCGCTAGAGGTGCCTGTATGGAGAGGTTCTGCGTGATATATGTCAAATAACAAATGCTTTTCTGTTGAACAGAATGAGCAGCTACAGAGTTTAGCCGAAGAATCCCAAATGTTAAAAGATGAAATGGATATTCTTAGGCATTCGCAGGAGAAAGTGGTAAGTACACTTTGTTACAAGGTGCTGTGATAGTGGTACTACAATACACTTATAAATCGTTTGTAAACACACAAGCCACGTTAAGACAGATTAGACCGCTCAGTAACCAAAATGTCATTGACAGTTAAGCAATTGAAAACAGATTTTAAAAACCTGAAAAACTATGGAAATTAGGAAAAGGACTTATTTCTGGGAAAATTGTGGAAATTTCATTTCTTGTCCCTGCTTAACTCTTCCTGCTGTAAGTTAAATATCAAAAATGATAAAACAGCTATCAGAAAAGGAAACCAGTCTGAAAACATCAAGAAAACAGGTCCTTCTGAACTAGCTTTTGGAAACTGATGAAAGGCGAGACTAAGTATATGTGTACAAACTACATGTATGTATGTACATGTAAGAACCATTAGCAAACTCATTGAGTTGTGGAACTTTAGTTTGTTATTATATGAAGTGCATAACTGTTTGTATTCTAAATGTATTGCAGGCAAAATATGAATCAACAATAGAGATGTACAAAAAGAAACTGGGTGAGTCTCATGCTCAATTTTGCTCTCAAAACGCTGATGTTTACATGTGTTCTGTATGACTGGTTAATTATATATGTTTAGTCGATCTATATAATATGCTTCGGTTGTCTTAATACAGAGGAACTCTCTGACATGAGGAAACAAATGAAAGCCATGGAAGAAAAAAATGCAACGTATATGCAGGAAACAATGAACCTAGAAGAGGTGGGTTGTTAATTGTAGATATCGCCTCTTATACTTAATGCTGAGCAATTTCGCATTTCATATGTTTTTATTTTATCATTATGGCATGCAGCTGTGAAAATCTTATTTACAAAATTATAGCATTTTGTAGTGTTAATACATGTTTCGTTGCAGGACCTTAGGAAAGCAAACATGTTGAAGTCACAAGTAGACACGTATAAAAAGCAGGTAACGTATAATGTACTACTTCTACTATTACTACTACTACTACTACTATTACTACTACCACTATTGCTACTACTACTACTACTACTACTACTGCTACTACTATTACTACTACTACTATTGCTACTACTACTACTACTACTATTACTACTACTACTATTGCTACTACTACTACTACTACTACTATTACTACTACTACTATTGCTTCTACTACTACTACTACTACTACTACTACTAATAATAATAATAATAATAAAAATAAACTTTATTTTATTAGGGTAACACCTAGATTGTGATAAAACTAGATTACAGCCGGCATAACCTTCCTTTATTTGATTTCTCTAGTGTTCAATAATATTGATTTGTAATTGACATCCTCGCAAGATGTGAACCAATCTCAAAACATTCATAAAGCAAGAAAAATGAACAAAAATGAAGATTTTTGCCATAACGAGTTTCTTTTTCTTCTCTTTGTGCGCAGCTTGAGAGTCAGTTGGGTAGCTTTTGGTCGAAGAAATTTTAAACACTTCAAACTTTTGCTGTAAGGAATGGTTTGTGAGATACCATGTCTTGGAAATTAGGCCTGTGCTTATCTCTTGCTACCTGGCACACTTAC
This sequence comes from Umimayanthus nakama, assembly GCA_027574985.1. Lineage (NCBI taxonomy): Eukaryota > Metazoa > Cnidaria > Anthozoa > Zoantharia > Parazoanthidae > Umimayanthus > Umimayanthus nakama. The sequence goes on along the minus strand of JAOBRG010244426.1, from coordinate 29,419 downwards.
ACAGTTACGGTTCCAAGATGTTTGTAATGTGCATATTGAGCGCTTATAGTATCTAGGTTCATTGTGCTAAATCAGTGGGCACGCAAGTGATGATACATGCTGATCATGTGTTGTTATCAAGAGTTCTGAATGACGGAAATCTAGAAGAACCATTCAGTGTACTCAAGATTTCCTTACTTCACTCAAGTACTATTAAAGGACCCACCTACGTGTAAAACTGGCCTAAAGTGTTTGCTACTCAACCGACTTCCCTCCAGCCCCAATTCAAGCATAAAATGTTGACCTAGTCCCTAGAAGAGCATAGGATGAAGGGCGTAGTTTTGTTTTCTAATGTGATGGCCATGAATGCACAATTTGCCTCCCCTGCATTGACAGCTAGAGATACGATGTATTAATACGGCAGCTGATGTTGACTATAATTTATTAGGTCCACCAATTACAAGTTCAACTATCAGAGCTTCAGAGGAGGGCTGATAAGGTTAGTATTGTAGAACTCTTGCATCCTGCATCCTTCTTGAAAAGTGTATAATATGATGAATGGGCTCTGCAACTCTTGTGATGCTTCATACAATTAAAGAATTTAGCTACTAGGTTATTTTTTGTGACAAGTGATGGTAAACGATGTCAATTAAACTAAGAAAATAAATAGACAGTCGTATTAGCTTAGGCGTTGTGCATATTTTTGGAAATGCAATATCTTTTTGGAAATAAACTTGATAACAATGATCCAGATTATCCAAATGACATTTCTCAAGATTTAATTAAGATTTGGGAGGGATCATATCGTTAGTCCTTGTAGTATTGTATGAAGAGGATGTTATTGTTCCTAACAAAACAACTCCTCCAAGGTCTAGAATGTTCAAGGATATGCGTATATTTTCAGATCTTTCAGCATGTAAATTGTGCCTAACATCTTGTTTACTTCCCACAGGCTGAATTTGAAGCCAAAAAATCAAAAGAGAAGCTTTCTACTTTCGAGGGTGAAAATGAGGTATGTGTATCTGTATGACACAAGTTATCGAAGATTGATAATGTAAACATCTGCGTAAGCTTAGGCATTCCAGAACATATTGATCCGCAATATTGTCACGTGCTTAATGAAATTTTTCCCGTGGTACTATGAATTGAACTTCTGTTTTCAAAGCTGGCATGTTTGGCTTGAACGAGCATGAACTAGTACAACACCTGGTTAATCGTGGGTTAATCCCGTAGTTTTTGTTTAGAGTTAACCCAGGATAAGTACTATTTGGGCTTAGAACAACAGGGCTTTGGAGTTTACAACTGGAAACGAAGATATTTCCATGATAAAAGGTTTAGAATTCAATTGTGGAAGATTAAATATGTCTTCTCATTGTACCTTATTCAAGCGACTACGGGCAGAAATTGTCACCACTAGGGAAGCAAATGAAGAACTACAGTTAAACCAAGCTACAGGTAAGTCATCATGGAAGGTAAATTTTGTGGCACAAACAGCTACTCCAACAACGCATTGCATGCAGGTATAGTGGAACAAGCCTTACCCAGAGTCCACAGGGTTTCATACTTATAACGTACATGTATACTTTGTTCGGGCTCGTTACTAGTCTCCTTTGAAGCCGTTTTTTCGGCTCGTCACACAATAAGTGAAACTCTTGTAACTATATATTGTTTTAATCGCTGTAGCTTTTGTTTGGTTAGTAAGAAAAACGGACTTGGCCGGTTTGAAAGATATTGAACATCTGATGCCAAGTGTAACCAGTGATAGTCCACAGACCTATCGACGTGTATAGTTTGTGGTTGTGTGTTACGTTGTGGTAAAAAGAGTGCCTCTGTGTAAAACGAATTAATCAATGCTAATGTAGGAGAACTTCAGATTGAAAAGAGGCCTCCATTCCGTATCTGTGAAAACTGGGGAATGTCGAAGTGACATACAAGTTGTCATTTTAACTTGTGTGTTTTCCCTCATTCAAAGGTATGATAATGCCTGGCAGTCCTCCAAGCCCTGGAGATGATCTTTACGCTCTGGCTGATGTTAAATCCCCAGAAGTCAAGTAAGTATTTTCTTTGCTCTCTACTTGAGAAAATAGTAGTTCTTGTTACTCAGAAAACAAGTTGGCTGCATGCAATCAATTTCCCCCTCTTCTAAACTGGTTCCTGGCACATCTTCCACAAAACTGGAAGACATACACACTGTTTTTAAACTTCTTTGAAATCTTTGATTTCCAACAAATGGAGTAAAACTCACGCAAGAAGTAAACAAATAGTTAGGCAAAGGAGTTTCTAGTTTGTATTTATATTTAGAAATCTCACTTGAGTTTAAAAAACAAGACAATATTTAAAACAAACAGAACTAAACTTCGTTTACTGCCGCCTTCCTAATTACCTTTAAGTATGCGTTATTCATGTCAGTGCCTCATACAAAAAAATGCTGCTTTCCAAAAGCAGTTCCTTTCAATTTTTACGCAAAGCAAGTCGATAAAGGCGACATGCTTTGACAAAAAAAAAAACTCTTCCAGCAAAAAGAGTTGTCGAGGATCAATACAGTTGGGAATCATATTACACTACTTAACAATTTTTGCTATGAGCCGACACTAAACTCGTATTTAACTAAAATCGTTTCAATCGTTCTCGAAATTGAACCATCCGTATCACATTTGCCACGTTTAAGGTAGAACTCTGCATGAGTTGTAGCAAAATTCATTTTTGTATTTTTAAGGTCTTGTGCAATGCTATGGAAAGAATTCGCATTCAGTGCGTGAAACAGTCTCCTTAAATAATTCCTTTCCTTTATGGTATTACAATAAAATCTATTCCTGTAGGCCTCAGTTCTTGCTGGCTTGTGGGTGTTTAGTCTGAAGGATATATGTATTCTCTAGGGAGTTTTGCCGCTCAACTCAAATTTTCTTTTTTTATAGAGAAACTTTAATACGACTGCAACATGAAAACAAAAAATTAAAAGCACAGATGAAAGATGAACAGGAGGGACAGGTTAGTTAAATTATGTCAGAAGATGTGTTGCATAGTTTCATGACATGTCTCCATACGTTTTTGTGTTGCAATATCGATGCTGAGCAAGGCAGTGTGACCAAGCGGCTTATAACACTGGCTCGTAACCCAGAGGTCCCAAGTTTAAGTCCTCTGCCCGCCGGTCACACTGGTATATATGCTCACATCCAGACTTCCTGCCAGTTGGAGTTTTTAATATGATTTTTTGTATGTGACGTGGCACTGAAAATACCCTTATGGGAAGGTGGCAACAGCATTTTTTTATGCTCCTATTTCAGTTTTTAACTTTATAAACATAAAACTTAAAAAAACGTGTTTTATACAGCTATTTCAAAAAATGTTGTCTTCTCAGTTGTTGCATTGTGCATTGTTGCATACACAGAGCGCAATACACTTTGGATGTAACGAATTTTTAACTAAATCAATGTGCAGCGCATGCGAAGACCGCAAAGCTTTGTGGTTCAGATTGCTTCCATGGCTAATACACGAATTTCGCCGTCTCATAGTAGGCACATACAATGCTATTTTAAATTCGTTAAATCCATGGTGCATTGCGGTCTAGGTATGCAACAACGCTCAATGCAACAATTCAGAAGACAACCTTTTTTGAGAATTAGCTCTATATAAAAGTATATAAAATGATATTGTATTTTTCTAAATAGTATCTTCAAATGCAATTGAATCCTTCAGTTTTAGAGAGGGCCACTGGGACACCAGTAATCTCTAAATAACTGCCATGTGTCACGCTCTGAAAATAAAGTCGTTACTTTACCTCATCACTCATTTGGCAATTTTGTGGTGGTGAAAATGTCAACACTGTGGACTGTAGGTCATTGATTGCAAATGAATTTCTTTCAATTTTTATTTTTGTAAGCGACAATTTTGTCAGAAAAGTATTTACTTCCACGAACTTGTTTAGCCATGTGATGTTTTCGTCGCTTTTCCTTATTATGTGGTACAGAAGAACAGGAGTCTCAAGACATGTATTATATTTTAAGTTTGTGAATATTGTTTTTAACACTTGAAAATATTACTTATGTTTTGAAGCTCTTTTTGTTAAACATTCAAAGTTCATATATTTTCGAAGTTTCCGCTAAATCTTCGGAGTTTCTTTAAAAAAAATCGCTCAAAACGGTTTGGTCAAATTATCGAAAATCTTTTCGCCACTCGGTATTTTCCTCAAAATCACTTGCTTCTATGTGATAAATTTATCTAGTATTTCTTGGCAAATGAAGCTTAACCTTATTATATGGAAGCATGCAACCAAGTTGTTTTATTTTATAAATAAACAAATAGCTGCAGCTGCGCACTTCCAGTCACAATGCAAAACCTCAAGCACTCTTTGGATTCCTCTCAAACCTTTTATTTAGCTGCCAGTAGGTGAGTTTTGTGGCTTCGAAGAAATCAAGATAAAACAGTGATACGTTAGACAGTTCACCATTTTCAGCAAATAGCGCTTGAAAACAAAAGCGTTTCACAATAATATAGTTTAGCTATATTTAGCAATCTTGGCCCTTGGAGATAACTTAAAGTTAGGAAATGTCATATCAGTAACATTGATTTTGACTGTTCTTTAATCTTCCTAGTGAAATGGTGGTTGTGATTGCAGTGCAATCTGTGTACTTTTCCGGGGTATTTTTAAAAGATTCCTTTCTGGTATATCCTGGACGTTTAATGAATCTATGGTACATATATTAGCGTAAAGAAAATACGATTTTACAAAGTGTATTGATAGCAAGGTACTGTTGGAATCGACCTGACTCTTGTCATGTTTTTCTGCCCGGATATTCCAATTTAGAGACAGGTGTTCCATGATTTGGCCTATCAGGCTGCCTGTCGTAATCCTCATGTAATGTTTTTTTTACTCTACGTGAATATTTATTCATACCCACTATTACTGTAAACTTATGCCACAAACACACCACAGCGCGGATGCTTCTACTTCATGCCGCCCTAATCTGCTGCCATTCATAAGATTGATAGCTGTGTCGCAACATGAAAAGCAATGTTTGAAGCCACTCATCTGTAGCATCAGCTCAAGCCATCTTCACTGTGTTACTGTACGTACTGCGTGCCAACGCCAGCTACATGGCCTTCTGGTGAAAATGATTCCATACGTGTTCAACAGCTGTGGGCCATTTAATCCGAAAATATGCACGAAATGCGCCTCTGTACATACGATTTCTGACAACCAACGTTCGCTTTCTACGCTGCATGTGAGTAACACTTCATGACACTCATGTACACCTTCGGTACCAACTTCATCTTAGTAATGCGAGTCAGCAGCATAACCACCGATACTGACCTACTTTCACATCAGTCAGTTCTTTTCTGTGCAGCCACAGTACATTTTAAGTAGTAGGCAAATTCTTGGTTTTTGTTAACATATCGACAGTAGCTTTACTGTACACAGTAATGTTAAATGTTGGCACTAGCATTGACCAATGCAAATGTAGTTTTTAACCTAACGGAGAATTTCGTACTGAGAAATGTGGTTCATACTTAACTCTACGAACGAAAGATCCCATTGGATAAAAGACAATATAAGTAACCCCGACCCTATTGTTAAAGAACGCAATCCTTAACAAAGAAAGAAAGAAAAACAAAGAAAACGTGTTCGTAGAATTAAGCCTCACTGAGAAATGTTGGTAAATCCTAAATGAACAAATGGGTTGCTTCAGACTGCATGTTAAAGTTGACTGGATAGCCATAATTTTTTGCCTTGAGACAGCACAGTGACAACTCTCTCAACCGGTGTTCAAAGTTCCATATTTTGAACACTCGCTTTCTGACTCTTTAGGAGTGGGGATATTTTTGGTACTGATAATTTCCAAACTTAAATATGGCGAGTTTCATAACGTTTGATCTCTTTGTAGTTTTAAAATGCAACAGGACGTCAGTTAAGTGATAATTGCGAATCAAGTTTAGAACAGGTGGTTGTGTTTCTGACTCTCCGGAATTTCCAGTCATTCATCAACTGTTTCGTCACATCACCAAACAGTGGCATCACGGAAACATGACGTCCTCCAGGAAAAACAGCTGCTCTTCAGTTGAAAAAGGACTTGTTACCAGTCACGTAGGATCAAGAAGAAGACGAAGCAAGACTGGATGCTTTGTCTGTGGACATCCGGGTCATCTAGCAAGCAGCTGCAAAATGCGATACCGGGGGTTGGAGGAGTCAGGTTGCTTTGTTTGTGGCCAACAAGGTCATACTGCCAGCATGTGCAAGTTAAGACACCAGTATGGTGCACTCTACCGAGAAAGGAAGGACACTTTATAACCAATGCTTTATCAAGGAAAGTTTGCAAAAGAAGGTCCTTCTTAGGCTTCTGAGAGGAGAGGGGTGGGATAAAAAAGGAGATATTTTTTTATTAATTCGATTTTTAATCTGGTGCTTTTCACAACATTGCTTACTATTCTAATATATTTTAGGTAAAAACCACTTTGGACCTGTTATGGCTTTTGAAAATTCAATTTTTATAGTTATACTCTCCTGTTAAAAAAACAGATACAAAAAATGGAAATATCTAGATGTAAGTAAAACTTGTTGGTAGCCTGATCTAAGAATTATGAAAATTTCACGACTCAGCAAGGTTCAACCTACTAGAGAAGTAGCCAACACTTTCTGTACTGTTATTTACACAACTGATAATTTTGTGAGTTTGCATTGCTAATAACATCGTCGGCGCTACCTTGCATCGACACGTACTTCAGTGACATGCAGTCTTTTTCGACTCGAGTCAAAGTTGATGCAAGAAAGCAACAGAGGCCCTCACCTAGTCAGTTTCTTCACCATTCATCTGTTTGCCTTGTAAATGGCTCCTCCTAAACACACAATAATGAATTGTTCTTATTGGTGTCGTAGTGTTTCCAAACAAGATTGTAGTGTCCCTTGGAAGGTTGCCTTGTATTAATCTAACTTGTTTAGTCAACAACACAACTAAGTTTCAATAAAAACGTCTTATCTTGAATAACAATTCGTTGCTCCATAAGTTGATTAAATGACTTGCAGTTTGTTGAGGGAGGGGTTCTGTTTTGTTTTATTATATTGTAGACTAATGTTCTATTCCCAGTTACCGCTGGATAAAGTGACAACATATTCCTTTCTACAGGGTTAGCCTCAATTTGGTGTTAAATTTACATAAATACAGACGAGATTTGAGACTCCAACAATGCACAGAGTTTTGACGAGCTCACATCCACCTTGGAATTTCCGAGTATTATACATCGAGACTGACACTATAAACGAGTCTATAGTCATTGTAGCCAGCGGTAACCAAGGAAACTGGCCTTTTGGAATCTCAAATCTTCCTACCTTCTGAAATTCTTTGTATTTTTTTTGTCTGATTAAGATACCCAATGTTGGTTTACAGTCAAAAAATTGTTGATCACTCGAACAAGGGAAAGTTTGTTATTATTGGTGGTACTAAACTTAAAACTGGGATCTAACCAAGTCAGTTACCTGCTGAAATTAAAATTTCTTGTTGCCAACTTTCAAGGCGGATTTGAAGAAAAACAAAGTGTGCTTTAGGTTATTTCTTTCCGCCCCCAAAACACCTTATGATGCATTGCTGAATTCTTCTAAACTGTCTCTATAGTTCCTTGTACACAGGTTGAAGGAATTTTTGTTTCTTCTTAGATAATTGCTTTGTATGCTGATACTGACTTTATGGCTGCGACTGAAAGGCGTACAAGACTTTTGCATAGAAAATCCTAAACCGTAAGAAAGAAAAAATAAGAATTTCTGTTTTACCTGTTACAACTCCTCTAATCATCACCAATTCAGAGTACAGATCGCCATTTGCATTGAAAAATATAAGTGTTTAATTGTATGGCTGACTGACTTTGTTTGCTGTAATTGGTCAGTTCCAGACTCGTAAGTAGCTTTACGGACCTCTAGCTCTCGATCACAGTTTCAAAACCGGAATAATCAACAAAACCATATAATAAATATCTTATTGGCCTCGTTTGCTGGGTCCATACGACAAGTTATGGATCTTCGTGTTTTCCTTCCTTGTTTTCATGACCTGCGCGCTTCGTGCTTGGGCCATAAAAGGAAGAAAAAAACTCGATCCATAACTTGCCGTACGGACTGAGCAAACGAGGCTAATAAGAGGTATTCATATATCACTACCAAACAAATGCCTTTGATGAATTCATCTTGTCATCTTCCCGAAGGTTGAAAGAAACACTCGACTGTTCCAAACCTTTCCGCTTTATAGTCATTGTGAGTAGACCATATACTATTATTAATCAACCTGTTATTTTAAAATACTTGTGTTCTTAGAACCAGTTGTTGCAGAGTCTTCTCAATGACACGACCGAACGTAAAGATCAGTTGGAGAAAGAAAACAGGTGAGGAATGTTTGTGTTTTAATAGTTTAGATTGGAAAAATTCGAGTTATAAGTTTTAACGAATTCAGTAGCTTTGAAACAATGTCTATTTTGTGTTTTGATGATTGAGATTAAAACAAATATAGAAGGAAAAATAAAGCAAGGTAAAAACAAAGTCCGTAAGTACTACTAAAAAGGGAACTTAGTTAAGTTCAGTATTTGAATGTAAAGAAAACTAGCAGTAACAGGAAGAACAAAAGTCTTTGCATTAGCGGTTCAGAATTTTCCTTTTTTTTCGCAGTGGCATGTTATAATATAACATGCGCTTATTTTTTACAATTTTTAGGTGATTTTAAAAAATACAGCAATATAGACATTATAAGATTTTCAAACAGGTTTCGAAAGAGATTTGTTCTTTTACAAATCTTTATGACTATCAGAGTTCGTGTCAGTCATGGTGAAAAAAACTAAGAAGGTCATAACTCAAGCTTGCAATCCAAGGTAGATTTGATTTAGGGTGTATAACTACTAACGCTGTATTGGACTCGTAGGGCGATGAATAAGAGAATCATGGAATTGGAAAGTGAAATTGATGACCTTACTAATCAAGAGAAAGCAAAGAAAGATGAAGGCGAAGGAGTGCTTCACAAGAAGTATACAGACCATCTGTAAGTACTCAACACTAAATACAAAATGGCTTTTTGCTTCCCGTGACAGTATTGCTGTATGTATCGAACAAAGTAGAAAAAAATGGTTTAATATTTCGAAAAAAAATGTGTGAAGCTAGAAATCTATCTGGTTTGCCGCTATTAAGGATCTATAGACCTGGCTTTTTAACGCAACGGTATATTTGTGTCTAAATCAAAGACTTGAAATAGAGTCACGTATAGCTCATTTTTTTCACAACAGGGACAAACTACGAGAAGCAAACGCTGAGCTACAAAAGAAGAAAGCTTATATTGACAGTCTGGAGCCCAAAGCTCAGAGCAGTGGTAAGTTTCATGTCTACCAATTAAGGAACCCCTTACGGTTGATTCACCTTCAGTAGTTATATGGCAGTGAAAGAAAGAGTATAAAATGACATAATGAAAGAGGAAAATCAGAGAAAGCTGTTGCTGTGATGAGCATCTCGCGCTTGAAAACAAATAAACCCCCAGCCCTGAAAACTATATCACGATGGAAACTACCACAGTGTTTTACGAGAAATGTCTGAATGCAAATACCTACTTTTGAAGATCTTAATGCTCATCAGCCTGTCACAAAAAAGGTTAAGTCAGTCGGTCAGTCTAAAAAACGTCACGATGAGGCCCAAAATGTATTAATTAGTTTGTATGCACTGTGCTTCCTCAACAGTAAATGTGGTATGTAAGTTATGTCTTATGCTTGTGGAAACAATGTATGTGGTGAACATAAAATAAACTAAACTGAAAACATGGAGTGGAAGCTATCAAAGCCACGTGCGTTTGACTTAAACTGGGACTGATCCTTGATTTAATGAGGAGGGGTTCGATCAGACGTCCCAAAACTTTCTCTAATTGTTGTTGTTGTTTAATAAGTATTTTTTCCACATGAAAATGTGTGGCCAAAATATTTGCGTTAGCTTATTATTTTGTATAAGCATAGTTATCATAGGGGCTGTGTAACGAGTCTTAAACTCGAAACTGTCTTAACAGCTGTTATATATTATGGTAAATATAACTCGTGCTCTAATTGGCTAATGAATAGGAAAACTGCGAGTGTTTGTATCAGAACCTTACAACACTCGTTTTATACTTAATACGTTATATGTCTCATTAAACTGTTGTTGGTTCCATTGTTTTCGATAAGCTGTAGAGCACTTGAGAAGCAAGGGAAGCGCCCAGTCTATTTTGTGTTTTTCTTTCACCTTCCTGTGCTCTAGAATGCCCAGTCTGTGTGTCTGTGTAATTTCATAGACCTTAAGATCTGGCTAGTTGTGGACTGTCATCTCCCCCCGGCCCTGCAAATGGAGCTGGGCCTAGAAGGGACCATATGTCTTATTGCCTGTGCTTCCGCTATGTACCTTGTTCAGCAAATGTTGTAAATAGATAAATAAACAAATAAACAAAATACAAGTACAACTTCTTCACTCAGTCTGAACTCGTATTGCTGACTACGAGATCTTCGGCAATTCTCGTAATCAGCACAGGGTTCGTACGGGCCCTGGAAATCCTGGAAAACCCTGGAAAACTTTTGAAGCCCTGGAAACCCTGGAAAAGTCCTTAAATTTTTTATTTAAGCCCGGGAACATCACACAGAATTTTACTGAAAAAGTAAATTCACGATATGATGCATTTTGTTGATTTCAGTACAAGTAACAACTGATATTGTAGTTTTTCTTATCATTTCTTAACATCGTTTTATGTCAGACACCACTGTATAGTATCGAAATAATGTACCCTTTGGAGCACATTGTTGTTTTACAATGATTACATTACCTTTTGAACGTTGTTTTAAACAAATTGCTTTCATTCCGGGCTTCAGGAGCCCTGGAAAAGCCTTGGAAAAAAACGTAAAAAAGGCCCTGGAAAACCCTGGATTTTTGAATTTCTGAAGACTTACGAACCCTGTAAACAGGAGGAAGGTCAGGAGATTTGTCTCAACACTAATTTTATGAACTTCTGACAAGAGTTATACCGTACCAAGGATTGTAATCGAAGTCGTAATCGTTGTCAAGTCTAAGATCGTTAATGTACAGACACAAACAACTGTTTTATACCGCATAATGAGGGTATTTCTTTAACAATGGCAAGCTGAGATTGCGCTGATGACTGTAACTGATTTTAGCTGAGAAAGTTAACGAACTTCAAGACATGTTGAGCAAGAAAGAAACGGAGATGAAACAGATGGAAGATAGATACAAGCGATATCTGGACAAAGCCAAGAGCGTAAGTACCAATGATGTGATTGTTCATTTCTATTTCATATGTTGGTTCGAATTTGTCTGTTTCTCTAAACACTGGAATACTAGTTTTTAAAAAAACGGGTTTTTTATTTTGCGTTGGTGAGTAAGCAAATGTTATTTTGAGGATTGTCTGTCCGTGCTCATTCTTCCAATCATGTCAGTTTGTCTTTCTGTGCTCCTTCATATCATGTCTGTCTGTCTGTGTTCAGTCTTCCTGTCATGTCTGTCTGTCTGGGTTCAGTCTACATATCATGTCTGTCTGTCTGTGTTCATTCTTCCTATCAAGTCTCTCTTTCTGTGCTCCTTCTTCCTATCATGTTTGTCTGTGTTCATTCTTCCTATCATGTCTGTCTGTCTTTCTGTGCTCCCTCTTCCTATCATGTCTGTCTGTCTGTCTGTGTTCATTCTTCCAATCATGTCCCTTTGTCTTTCAGTGCTCCTTCCAATCATATCTGTCTGTCTGTCTGTGTTCATTCTTCCAATCATGTCCCTTTGTCTTTCTGTGCTCCTTCCAATCATGTCTGTCTGTCTGTCTGTGTTCATTCTTCCTATCATGTCTGTCTGTCTGTCTATGTTCATTCTTCCTATCATGTCAGTCTGTCTGTGTTCATTCTTCCTATCGTGTCTGTTTGTCTGTCTGTGTTCATTCTTCCTACCATGTCTGTTCGTCTGTGTTCATTCTTCCTATCATGTTCGTCCATCCGTCTGTGTTCGTTTCTATCATGGCTGTCTATCTGTCTTTCATGTCTGTCTGTATTCCTTCCTCTTGTCCTGTCTGGTCAATACAAACCGTCTTGTCTTTCATTCGGCAGGTGATCAAGACGCTGGATCCCAAACAGAATGCCTCTTCTCCAGACGTACGTTTTTACTCTTATGATACCAGAGTTTTTTTTCTTATTTTCAGCTAGGAACTGATGTGAATTTACAAAAGTCTCCCTAAAACACAGAAATTAATTTAGCACTGTTTAGTTACCTGTTTGGACAATCAACGTACAGTAGTAAATAAATGGATATCGTATAAATTCTGAATTTGCCAATAGGTGCAGTAGAGTTGTGCACTGAAAACATAGGATCGACCTAAACTTTAAACCAATTTCCCTTAACTTAACATTTTGATCCTAATTGTTGGCTTTCTATTCAGGTCCACGCTCTAAGGAACCAGCTTTCTGAGAAGGAGAAGATCATCGAACATTTAGAGGTAAGTCAGTTTTATTTGAGCATAAGAATCAGGGTTCCCACGCTCTTTGGAAAACCTAGAGCTCCTTGAATTTGGACTATTTTCGTTCAAAGCATCGAATTTTTTGAAAAACGGAGATTCATTCTTGGAAAATTCCTTGAATTTCGAATCTGTAGTCACCCTAATATACCAAAATCTTGTGAAAGCTCCAAAAACCTAGAAAATACGTGAAAAAGAGCTGGATTTTTTCCTTGATCAGAGGGGAAGAATTGCTGTTTCTACCAAAAACAAACTTGATCGCAACAGTATAGACTGATAAACATGTATAAATAGAAAAAATAATACAGGGTTCGGTTTCTAAAAATAACTATAAAGTTAAAGTACTGAAAAGCCAAGCGACTTAACAATTATTCTACAAGACGGCACTGAATATTAGCTTATAAACAACAGATGAGCGCGGAGCGCCAACCATTATAATCAACTAATATTCAGAAGGTCGAATAGAATAATGTTTTTTTTTAATACAACAAAATGTTTTTCTTTGGCAAATATATTTATTGAAAATAAATTGTGTCCGAAGAAGCGTCCGACTCAAAAATAACTTCGGTTTCGGTTGAATCAAATGTCACATGACAGCCTCACAACCATGCGTTTTCCATATATAGTCAATCACTAGAATATAAGCTGATAACCAGTGACCAACGAACCAATCAAATTGCTAAAAATCGGATAACCGTTGGACTGCATTTAATAGGTTGAGGTAACTTTAAATAACTCATTAGGAAACATAGACACCCACACACCCACAACATGGAACACAAATATCTGGTTAACAAATAAACCAGCAGATGTATAACATGAAGGAATGAAGGAAAGATAAATGTACTACCGTTTTTTGAGCATAGGGATAGCATTGAGGCATAATTCTAAACTCCAGTCTCAAAATATTAACAGTTTAGAAAGGGGATGACTTAATCCACGTTTGTCGTGGTTGCAAAGTTTAGAGCTCGACAATAACTTCTTGTTTAATATGTGGACAAAGCAAGTTAGTGTAGTTACCATTATTGTGTACAAGGCTAAGATTCTTGTAGGCTTGTTCTACCCTTTGACCAGTTCTTCATGTTTGCTCCTTTTCACCTTTAAAAGCGTGACCACGAGAAGATGAAGATTACAAGAGAAAGGGAGGAAAAACTCATCGTGAGTGCGTGGTATGAGATGGTAAGTGCAAAACAGACCGTAAACGGGAATACCGAAACACCTGCCTCGTCCCCAGGCATCTTGTTTTCGTAAGCATTTGGTTACCCCCACGCGCTGAGCGGCCGCGCTTTCACAACCGCTTTTTAAATGCCTGGGGACGAGGCAGCCGAAACACATGCATTGCTTCACAGTATTCTACACAGACAGTTGTAAAATAAAAGAGATCCATCGTTTTTGGATTTTTCATTATTCGCCTTATGATTTGCAAGGAATGACCCTTTGACGACCCACAATATTCTAGCATTGCTTTAAAATCTAAAACGAGACGATAGTTTGTTTGTTTTGTGGTCCTTGTTTGCCTAAATTTTTCGTGACGTCGATATTGACTTCCATGTGTTCTGGTCTCTCAGCACACACAAACTGGTGTCATCATATGGGTGAAGATCTTTTTAAGCTTTGACGAGTTTATCAACAAGATATTCTCCTTACAATACTAGTACAATTAACAATTATTCCACGAACACGCAATACTACTACTACTATCACTACAACTACTACTACTACAGTACTACAACAACTGCTACTACTACTGCTGCTACTACTACTACTACTACTACTACTACCACTACTATTACCACTTCTACCCTTACTAATACTAAAACTACTATCACTACTACTACTACTACTACTACTACTACTACTACTAATGTTGTTAGTACTAATACTACTATTACATTTACTACTACATTTACTACTACAACTACTACTACTTCTGCTGCTGCTACTGTTACTGCTACTAGTAACCTAAGCAATTGTGGAGGAACTCTAAACCTCCCGTTTGAAATAAAAGCAATGCTTAAAGTTAAAAACCTGTGGTTTCCCATCAAATTAGGGGGTCCAGCTGCACAGGAAGGCGGCAGAGGAGAGATTGTCTGGAAGCTCAGGGGGGATGTCTTTCCTGGCTCGACAAAGACAAGCATCCAGTAGAAGAACATCTACACCTTCAAGATCACAAAGCAGCGCTGTGTCGGCCAGGTAAGTTTGATGATACATTTTTGTAATAAATATGTTTAATGTATGTGTGTGTAAGGTTAACAGAGTTGGTTAGCTCTGGATTGCCAACTGGAAGTTCCCGGTTTCAATTCCCAGCCTAGTCGAGGGTTAACACTTAGTGACCTCCTTTCACAACACCAACCGTGGACAGGTTCTTGAAGCCATTGGTCTGGTCTCTCAACATTCTGTTGGGGTTCTGTCTCAGTGTCGCAGCTTTTTGGCGCAATTTAATGTCTCCGATAGAGGTCTGGCTGTGACTCTCGACCACCGAAGCGTGCATTTGTTGTTAACAGTTTGCTAAAAAGCTCTGCAGGAAGCATCCCGAACATATGTTTTGTGTTACATCACATTAAATTGTATTGTGTTTGAATACAAATGGCATCATTCTGTTCATAAATTTCTTTGTAGTTTGATAGTGAGCGCACTGCTATTTATACATAATGTCCTTCCTTTTTTTCGAAGACTTAGTTAGGCAGTCATGTTTGTTTCATCATTGCAGTGTTGCTAATAACAGGCACGGAGTGGTAGGGTTTTCGTTGCTGCTTTTGTTGTTGTCAGCGATGAAGATATTGACGACAGCGACAACAACAACAACGATTATTTAAACACCATTCATTTACAGGAAGCAGGACTAAAAATCTTATGCAAAAGTAGGGTGTCTGGCTGCCTTGAATAACTATGCAAGCTAATCGAGCTAGACAGCTGACTATAGAGCAAACTGTGGTTTCAACAACGATAGTGATGGTATTGATAGTGAAGATGACGGTTTTTATGCTGGTGATACGGATAATGGTTATGGTGATGGTAAGGGTGATGGTAATGGTGATGGTTGTGGTGATGGTAAAGGTGATGGTAATCGTGATGGTGAGGCTGATGGTGATGGTGATGGTAATGGTGAGGGTGATGGTAAGGATGATGGTAATGGTGATGGTAAGGGTGATGGTAATGGTGATGGTTGTGGTGATGGTAAGGGTGATGGTAATGGTGATGGTAATAATGATGGTAAGGGTGATGGTAATGGTGATAGTTGTGGTGATGGTAATTGTGATGGTGAGGGTGATGGTGAGGGTGATGGTAAGGATGATGGTAATGGTGATGGTAAGGGTGATGGTGAGGGTGATGGTAATGGTGATGGTAAGAGTGATGGTAATGGTGATGGTAATTATGATGGTAATGGTGATGGTGATGGTGAGGGTGATGGTCATGGTGATGGTAAGGGTGATGGTAATGGTGATGGTGATGGTGATGGTAATGGTGATGGTGATGGTGAGGGTGATGGTAAGGGTGATGGTAATGGTGACGGTAATTATGATGGTAATGGTGATGGTGAGGGCGATGGTAAGGGTGATGGTATAGGTTATGGTAATGGTGAGTGTGAGGGTAATGGTAATGGTGATGGTGAAGGTGATGGTAATGGTGATGGTAAGGGTGATGGTAATGGTGATGGTAAGGGTGATGGTAAGGGTGATGGTAATGGTGATGGTTGTGGTGATGCTGGTAAAACTGATGGTGATGGTGATGACGAATACGACGATTATAGCAAGGAATCTCTCACACACTCACTCTCTTTTTCTCTGTTCAAAAGGTGAAAGCTGCCAATTATTGATCTTTCCTAAAACCCTTTACTTTGCAGAGACACGTAGTATCGAGCTCAGAGACCGAATGAAATTGACCCTTGCAACGGCTTGAAAGATGCAGAACTCCATTTACATAAATTATGATAAGTATGGTGTCCAATTGGAGTACGCCTTGAGCTAGAATGTGGCCGGTAATGCATGCTGGTTAATGCTTAAGTGTCAGCCCTTCATGGAGGATTTAGTAATGCTTTTAAAGGCCGCAATTACTGAACCAGAAAATGCATGATAACCAGTCCTTGATGGAACAGAGAGGTATTTGTTGAAGCTCTAAATATCTTGAAATATTTTTAGTATGAAGAAACTTAATCGCAGGATGTATTCCAGTCGGCATTGACTTGAGAGGTACTCTCAAAGTATTTAATTTTGTAAAGAGCCAACTGCGAAGAGGGTAGTGAGAATGATTTTCACAAAATGTAATTTGTAGCGCTTGGAGGGCCGAAATTGCTTAAACATATGTATTTTTGAAATTTAAGTGTGAAAGAAACTGCTGTGAATGAATAAAATAGCAGAAGCAAATAAAGTGATGGTCCTCTATTTGTATTTAGATTATTTTGTTGACATGGGTGGTTGCAGATATAATGTTTTTTTTTCTTCTAGAAACGAGTCTCTATTAAGTTAGAATCAAGTTTATATACTTAGATAAGACTGCTGGTAAAAACTCTGTCATATAGCTGCACGATATCAACACAGCCGGTTCTTCACGAAGTAGATATACTCTTTTTTTAAACAATTTAAAGTTAGCCTATTTGATTCGAAAATTTCGAATAGTTTGACTATTTTCTTCTTTTCTTGTTTTCGAAAAACTTGAGCCTGTCAGGTAAACGAACGTTTGTACCTTTTTGTCAGCGGTCGATGCCATTGAAACTGCACAAATCACTATAAGGTCGCTGAAATAAAATGCAAATATATAATTGATTATCAGTAAGATATCTTAAATACTTATACAAGTGGTTTCTTCTCCATCTATGAACCTGAGACCAATTGTAGACATTTTGGGAGGAGCCACCCACTGTGCAAGGACAGTTGCGTAACAAACATTAGTAATGGCAAGGAAAATAATAATCCTTTGTAGCAGTAGTTTCCTTTTCGAGTTACACCCTGTTACAGTTTTCATAGAAAAAAACAAAGTCATAAGTGAAAAAACAGCTAATACCAACTCTAACCCTTGCCTTTCTCTAATTCAAAAGTATTTTTAAAAGAAGAAACTCAACAGAAAAAATGAAAACTGACATACGCTAAGCAAAATAGAGATAAAAGAATACCAATGCCACGAGCTCTTCAGTCCTAAACACTACCATTACGCCAACAACTCGATTCAACAACAACGACTTTATTTTAGTTCAGTGCCGTTCACTTTATGTTTGCTGTGAATATCAGTGTTACGGAAGCAATCGACCATTTACAAAAGGGAAATTGGCCTCGTAATCGTTCGATGCCGTTTGTAGCATATAGTCCAAATTTTTGAAGATGGAAATCTCCTGGAAAGGTCCTGGAATTTTTTCGTCACAGAACTTAACTGAAAAAATAAATTAACGAAATGGTGCATTTTGTCGATTTCATTACAAGTAACAATCGAGTAGAAACCACTGCTTAGTATTGAAGTGATACACTTGGAGAACATTTTGCTTCACAGTGATTACATTACCTATTTTTAAAACCTTTTAAAAAATGTTAATTTAAACAATTCGTTGTGATCGTTATTTTTATTCTTGGTTTCGAGAGCCATGTAAAAGCCCTGGAAAATCCTGGATTTTGAACTTCTGAAAATGGACGAACCCTGATATACAGTAAAAAACTGAAGATTGGCAGCAAGTTGAAATGCTTGCGTACTTGAGGCTCAATTATTTTGTTACTTTTGCTAAAATTAGCTTCTTTTTTGTTATTTAGTTTCTTCTTTTTAGGTATGGTGAGCGAGTGAGTGCCTTTATTTAAACGGCTGCTCTTTCAGGAACATTACAATGAAAAACAAAATTACCGTTATGAACAGAGGCCCTATAGAAATGTAAATTCACAATGAAAAGTTACAATATTACAAGTGTTGATTTTAGTATCACTTGTTTGATTTCTGCGATCACGACTCAGTCTTCTTATGAAAATTGCAAAGGACTGTTGTTCGACACTGCGTTGGTAAACTGTCACAAAAAGTATCGAATATTAACGAAAGTGAAATTGCATTAGCTACTGTGCAATCAAATACTAGTAGTTAGTAGTATTTCTTTTTTTGTTGTCTGTAAGGGTCTAGCTTCGATGCAGCAGTGCATTAATTTTAAAGATGTGGGCTGTGAACTCAAGTGTAGCTGTTGTGCGCAATAAGAGAAGGTTCCCCAGTCTAAAATTAACTACAAACTGAGTTCAAGAGAAGTAGTGCATTAGTTTTGCAGCTTTTGACTGTGAACTCAAGCTGTGTTTAAGTAAATATGCTCTCAGTTTTACTTTACTTATAGAAAACTATCCAGCCATAAAGCGTTATATTTCAAGGCAAGTTGGTTGGTAATCTAGATTTCGAGATTTTGCTATTTTGTCCCAGTTATCCTTTTTTTTGTTTGGGGTTTTCATTCCAGTTCAAATATCCGAATGCTTTCACCTTTGAAATTGAAGAATCATTGCTGCTTAATTTCGTATACTATGTGTAGCAAATACGAAGCATACATTAGTATTGTAAAATCTTGTGTGTATGCTTGCAAAGTAGGAAGAGAAAAAGAGTGCCTTTTATCCAACTAATGCTATTACGAAACTCGTAAAGCTACATAATTCAAAGAAAAATCGAACAAAGTATCTCGGTCCATTAGACGATAAAAGTTGCAATCGAAAAGGAAAGTCTTCAATCAATCAAGAGTTGCTCTTTTTTTGTTTGACTAACAGGCATGCTCGTCCATTCATATAATTTTTACATCGATTTCTAGAATTTCTTACCCTCTTTTTCATAAGAAAAATATTTCTAAAAGCGATAAAACTAAGATTTTCCAAGGAATTTAGGAGAACGATTGGGTCGAGTCAAGAGACTCGGGTGTTCTTCAAATAAAGAGTGTAGTTTTAAATAACTTATGACAGTACTTATAAAGATTGGACAAGAGTTTTTCCATTTTTTGCTTTTTCGGAATCGGTGGTGTTGTCTCGTTTATCGAATATTATTTCTGATAAGAAATTGGATACAATTTTGAAAAGCCGTCGGCTTCGCAGTAATTTGATGTAATTTAGAACTAATTCCCGCCAAAACGCCGGAAAAAAAACATTTGCATTTTAGGCTTGCCAGGCAATCAGCACGCGGTCTTATGTTTCCCTAATGAAACGCTCTCCAAAGGCTAAACCGAAGGCAAAGCCAAATTAAGAGGGGAAAGGATCGGCGAAAGTAGTAGTATTATCACGACTACAGCAAGTGGCGCTATGAAGAACAAATCATTGTTTGAAGCCATTTATGATGCAAGTGACTTGACTCAAACCTGATAACAAATAAAGTTTTGTTGTCAAGTTTTCATACCCACCTTGGTTTTACGGCATTTGCAGGCCCCCACAGTGTTTTCTATTTTGCACTTATTGAACGGAATCGACGGAAACCCTCTAATTTCTTTGTTGTATGATCTTTCAGTAATGTGCAATTCACCGGTGATTAGCCCGCTCAAAATGTCATTACTTTGGAAGCTTTCAGGAACAAGACGTTCATAAATGTTTTCCGCTCTATCTGGAGAACCACAAAATACTTTGTATTTTGTTTAAAAGTTTCGCAATCTGACAAGCTAGAAAAGGAAAACCGTGTTTGACTGGTTTAAGGTAAGACTGGTTGCTTGAAAAGTGAAAGTGGTGTTCTCTGCAAGATAGTCTTACAACTGACTGTGTTCTGATAATGGATGTTTTTACCTTTAAAGAATAAAAACACCTGCTACAAGATTACCTGGGGTGTTTTGTGTACGTATATCTACAAAGAGTTTCACTTATGTTTATCATTAACGCAAAGTTTCTGTGGTGACAAGTTATATGGAAAAGAGTTTTGTGACGTTTCATGAGAGACGTTAACGAACACAAAAAACTGAAGTTAACACTCAGACAATCATGAACACTATACTAGCGGTTGGCTTGTTTTGTTTCATTACTGTTGTTGCCGTACCTGGTAATTTACTTGTGCTGTTGACTTTCATCCTAAAAAGGCAACTACATCACACGAGATACTATCTTTTGGCCAGCTTGGCCTTATCCGACTTACTTTTTCAGTTTTCAGTTAATATCTTCAAAATCGCTAGTGTGGCTCACCAGGATTGGATTTTCGGCCATAGTTGGTGTCAAATATCAAGCATCATCGCGGACATTTGCTACCGTAGCACAATGCTCCACCTTTGTGCGACTACTATAGAAGCGTTTGTTCCGCTTATACGGCCCCTTAACTACAAACGAGAGATAACAAGAACTAAAGTATCGTGGCTCGTTTGTTTGTGGGTTGTTCCAACCGTGTGCTCTGTGGCAGGATGGGAATTCAAGGACTATAATCCATCCGTGTTTGCTTGTCAGCAGGCATGGGGTAATGACAGCTTTGTCAATAAAGTTAACGTCTTGATCACTGGACTAATTTTCTTTGTGATCCCCTTGATTATAATTGCCAGTTTGCAGATAAAAATGTGGAGAATCGCTCGCAAGTTTGCAAAGTCCGTACTACCGCTTCTACGTCCTGCTCCACCGCCGCGACTACAGAAGCATCATGGGATTCCTCCCGCATTGCGCGTGCATCGTTCGGAATGCAGAAGCACGCGTTTTGCGTGTGACAGAAGTAGCACGTCAGACTCACAACTGCCAATGAATAGCGTAAGCCGCAAAATGCAACACAACTTACCGCAAATGCCACATCAAATCATCGAGGAAGCAAGTTGTAACAATGCAAATGAGAACACCACACCTCACCCAGGGGAATTTTTGGAACTCACCTTGGATAAGGATGGCCGAAAATATCGTGGTATAGATAATCGTGGTTACCTTGGTAACAGTACGTTTGATATGGCACCAAGATTAGAACGGTCCTCCTTAAGGCAAGTGAAGAGGGTGTCAGTATCTTCTTATCGTGATTTGAGCTCCAAGCTAGGGAACCTTAAGAAGGACAACTCTCCAAATGAATACCTTTGTAATAAACCAACTGGAAGTAACTCTGGCTTTGAAATGACCAGTTTGGAGTTACAATGTTCCCGACAAGGATCCATGAAATTGCTCAATGATGAAAGTACGTATTCAAAGTCTGAGATTTATCTTCACCAAGAAGCAAGATCAAAAGATTCTCTCTTCAACGAAGGTGCTGTTCTTTCTCGAAGCAGGCCGGAGCAACCAATGATTGTTGTTCAAGAGTCCAAGGTAAGGCTTAGGACAAACATCCAGGAGTTTGAAAGAGAACAGGCACCCAATATTCAACCTTGTTTTAAGAATAGGAAGTTAAAGAGAAACTCCTTGCAGCCAACTAAGTCCAAGGAAATTCACCCCAGACCTTGGATTCCCGTTGGAGGAAAGTATCTCAGCAACCACTACAGAATGAAGCCACCATCCAGGCGACATGGTCCTGGCAAACGTACAAAGGGAACAGATGTGAGATCGAAGCCGAACGATGAGGAAATCGATGGTGTAAACACTTCTTCAGGTGAATTTATTCCATGTAATGGAAAATGGAAAACAGAAAATGACACCAAATTTGGAACTTGCCATACAATCGATGCAGAAATTCATTTCGAGGTTAACACAAGTCGATCACTCCCATTGCGTGTTTTTAAACATTCCGTCGTTAGTTCAAGCAATATCTGTAATAATGATGCTTACAACGACATCAGCTTATTGGGAAGAGACGCTGATCAAGCTGACTTTGTTAGGGACGACAGTGCCGGTATCGCTAAAACTAAACGAGAAAATGACAGCAATAGAACGAAGGTTACCATATACTCTAGCAATTGTAGCGACGACGTCTGTGCTATTGGCGATGGAATGGAAGATTCTGTGGTTGCAGAGAGCGACACCTTCAACAAACACAACGATAGCGTTAACTGCATACATGACCGTAATGTGTGCAACGATGGATTGGACGAGTATTGTGATGACATCATCGAAGAAAAAGGAGACGTACAACATGTTAATGACAAAACTAAAGACAAAGAAAAGGAAAACGTTTTAAATACTAACACGACAACAATCAAACGCCACATCACAGATTTACGCGCTTCAAGAGACATTTTTATCGTAACGAGTGTCTTTATCTTATCTTTTCTTCCAATCTGGATTGATGCTCTGTATAGAAATGTTCATCCAATGGGCTATTCGCCTGGTGATGCCCAACTCATTTGTCAGTGGTTTGCATACGCTAGTACCTTTTGCAATCCAATTATTTATTGTATTCGTAAGCGAGAGTTTCGCCGAGCTTTGACGCAGTTAGTACGACCTATCGCTAGCTGGCTGCTATTTTGCTGTCAAAATACTTTTTAGGGCATACTCTTTTGATATATCCATGAATATTGTTAATACGGGATTAGGTATGTAATATAACCAGGGGCCTCACTAACATATTTAACTGACGGAGGGACCCGAGGGATTTTTTTGGTCTGAAATGTTGTCCATCAAAAAAATATTAATAACAACACATTTATTCTGCACTAGAGTAAAAAAGGAAATAATTCCTCCACCTGTTATGTTATGTTTTAACACTATTTATCGAGTACCAAACACTGGATAAAGAATTTCTGTTGATCTGTTCGGCCTCCTACTCACAGCATGAATGCTTTATACTGTAGTTTGTCCAGATATGGAAACTAACCGTGAAACTAAGCTTTTGCAACAATCAATAATAGCATACAGATGCGATGTTAACACGGACTGGCATTTTAATGAATCTTCAACCTTAACGAAGTCACTGTTAAGTATTTAGTAAAACAATTATTCCATTCACGCGTGTTAGATATGAACTTTTCATAACCGACTCGGTGACCCACACATCGTCTGCTATCTGAAAGATCGTATCCAACGCGCGTTCAAGGAATAATGGTTAATTACTTAATTAATATTTGTAATGCTGTTCACTCAGCAATCAAGGTAAACTAAATCACGGCAATAGTTATTTGAAAACATGCAAATTATGAAGAGGAAAAAAATGAGTATGAAGTATTGCACATTATAAGTGAAGGGTAACCAACAAGGTTTGGCCGCTGAGCACTATTAAGCATATGTAGAGAAGTTTAAAGATAACAAGGTGAAATGCTTTAAAAAATATCCCAAATAACATTCTCTGAGCGATAGCCCCAGCGAGGAAATGGACACACAAGAAAGAGAAAAATCCTCTGGCCCCCATTGAGTTCGAACCAACAAGCTTTGGAAAATAATTTTAAATGACAACATTTAGTATTTGCCTTGCAGGTAAATAACACTTCACGCACGTTCTGATTGGACAATAAAAAGTAGATATCTAACGCTGTTTAGACGGTACGCGCGCTTTTTTCAGAAACAGGGCATTTTGGACTATTTTAGAGCATCTAAAACTGAAGTTCTCCATATCTCCATACATATGGCAAACACTAAAATAATTATCCCGCTCAATGTTGGTGACCAGCGGTTGATATTTACCGAGCCGCTTCTGTATATTTAACAACTATTCCACGAGCTCGAGTCGTACATGAGCTGATCAACTCATGACGACGAGAACAAGTGGAATAACTGTTTTATTACATACAAATTTTCATCAATCAACATTCTTTTCAATACTCGAATGATACTTTATTCCGGCAAGTTTATTTGTGAGTTGTGTTCATGTTTAGTTCGTTAAACAAACACCGGCGTTTTGTATGAATGTTATAATGTTTGTTTCAAATTTATATTTACTTAAAATATTTCTTCATTTCCGTAAACGTACCGATGAGAATCTTGACTTTATTTTGTTTGCTTTTTTGGTGTTTTCTGGTGTGGTATTTTGAGCAAAGCCACAATTTCTTCTTTTGTCGGCTCAGCAAGCGACGCCGCCATCTTGAATTTCGCTACACATAGGATATGAGCTGAGATCCTAGTTGTGCAGGAGCCAATCAGAGATCTCAGTTGCCGTTATCTAGTGACTTGTGTATATAATAATATGCCTTAGTATATCAACTGTGCATTATAGTCAACTCGAATAAAGGGGTCCTTTATGCGTTCGTTTAACTGCCTACGTTTTTTGCGCGTTTATACACAATTCATGTTTTGGTTTAGTATTTGCGTAATGATTAATGAAGTTCTAGCCCTACTCTAGATGTGAGCCTCTTATTTGAACGCAATCTTTAAAACTTACTGAAGTTTTAGGTTTTGATTTTTAAAAATGTCAACGGGTGTCACCATCATAAGTAAGCAGTCACTGAGCAAGCGTTTTCTATTTTAATTTGAAGCAAAGATAGAAAGGGCACGCAGCATGGGCTGTGCGACCGCGATATGGTCGAAGAGGTAGGATGGAAGCAGTTGAAGATGAGTTTTAAATGTGCTCAATAACAGTTTGAAGCTAGTTATTTGCCTGATATGCAGGCAACAAGTGTAGTTTCATGAAAAAAATTAGTAATGCTACAAAACTTGTGGGACTAGTGGATTAGACAAGCGCCTGCATTCAGGAATCGCTCATCCTTGTAGAAAGTCTGGTCTACCAGATTATATAAAAGCCTTAATATGAAGCCTACTGCCAATGATGGCGTGGATAAATGTTTCAGTGCGTTGACGAATGAAGAATTTCCTAATATGTATACTTGATAGTATAAAGGTGAAAGAAAGCAGAGCTGCAGGCGGTCTTGATGACATTGGTGGTCATAGTTAAAGCGGAGTCAGATCACATCCCGAGATCTCTAACCACAGTAACAAGGTAGGTATGAACACTGCCAACTGTGGTTTTATTGCAGCAAACCTTTTGTCGCTTTTGGGATATTTCTGAAAGCACATTCTATGTTTTTCTCATCCTAATCGGCAAACTGGTAGTACCGACTTCCCTCGAATTTTTAAATTACTTTCCCACATGTTTTCTATTACCTTTTAGTTGTCATTATGTTTCATTATACGCAAATTGCAAGCAATCTAAACCGCTTTCAAAATATCTTGAGAAGTGGAAGAGGGATACTTTCTCTTCTCTAGTCTTACAGTGTATTCTTTGCTCTC
This sequence comes from Umimayanthus nakama, assembly GCA_027574985.1. Lineage (NCBI taxonomy): Eukaryota > Metazoa > Cnidaria > Anthozoa > Zoantharia > Parazoanthidae > Umimayanthus > Umimayanthus nakama. The sequence continues at coordinate 4,002 of JAOBRG010244426.1, read as the reverse complement.
AAACTCCGCTCTCCCTTCCCCACTTGAAAACAAACAAACAGAGAACCTCTGCAAAGGAGGGGGCTGCTGCTTGATAGCGTGCACTGATTGGTTAACTCGCATCATGTGACAAGCGTCCGTAAGCATAATCAGTATAGGAAAATGAATTCTCAAAATAAAGTTTTAGTTTAATTAATAACAACAATAAACCAAATGTTTGAAATGGTAATTTACTTTTACTTCCATTGTGTACATGTGTTTTGTTTTTTGTTTTTTTTGCGTGGCAATACGTAATTTCAGTCATGATAAATTGCGAAATTATAGTTTTATTGGTAAAGTTTCTTAAAAAGTAAAACGTTTCTCTTGTCTAAATTGTTATTCTTATCTAAAACTAACGTTGCTTGGATACAAACACAGAGGTCTCTGTGTATTTTGCAGATACTGGCACTTTAACAACAACAATGCGAAGACGCCTAACTGAAACCAATCTATGAGATGTTATAATGTCTTGACAAAAACTTTTAAGTGTTTACTGATATACTCATTTTTAATATTTTTAAGGATTTCTAGAAGTGTGCAAAAGAAGTAATTGATATCTAGCAATGACAAAGGTTTTAGCTAAGAACATTTTTAAAATAGAATATACTCAAATATGAGAAATGATCTTCTCTGTTTATTTTCAAACTCTTTCTTGACCGCACTTCATGTATGAATATATTTCGTGTACCTTCACATTTTCAACAAAGGGTGCACGATTCGGCATCATTCTTTTTTCACTGATTTTGAGACTGGTTCTCATTTCTCACAAGTGTTGTTTTTTTTGCATTGTCATATCTGCGACGAAGACGAATTTAAATGTCTCATAACTTCTTAAGTTATATGTTTATTACACAAACAGTTTTCAAGAAACCGCCCAGCTATCAAATTTAATATCTCTTCAAAGAAGTCATCAACTGAAACTGGTTATAAAACGATTTGTTGTAGAACCACTGGAGATAATCTTAATAATACTTGAGCTGTTTACTTGTCGCTTTCCTTCCTTTCTCGAATCTTTACGACAATCGAACCAATCAAGCTTTACCATAACAAACATTAACACATTTACACCTAATGTATCTGACATTTAAAAATTAAAGACGATTAGTTTTTATTAAATGTACTCCTATGCTACATAGTGTAGAACGGTAATTTTTTGCCGGGAATGAATGTTCTAAATTTTTATCTGCTTCTCATCCGCAAATACTCTGAAACTCTTTTTGATGTTGTTTGGAATTTACTGTGTTTGTACAAATCTGTTCAATTAAGGCTGTACCCAAAATCTAGCTCAGTTCGAAGACTCTTTCTTTTATAAAAACGTCTAAATTTATGGCTGAGGCCTGATGTTCCTACATATTTTGACGATTCGAATATTTCTTTTAAAATTGTTCTAAAACGAAGTATTGGGTGTGTAACCACTGGGAGACTAGTTTTGAAAAAAAAATTTTTATTTGCGTGGGCGAGTACGCTGAATACAGACTTCGACGAAGGGCTAATGCTCGAAACGTCAGCTAAACACTATATCCCACGGGCGAAAAACATACCATATCAACTTTTGTTGATCAAACCCATTCATTGGGTGTGTAGTTTCTTTTTTTTTCCTTTCCTATAAACCAATCGGATGCAAAGTTACACTTTCTTTGAGCTGGCCGCTATACCCTGGCCAGCAAGAAAGAAACAGAACTTATAATAATTTTTAAATAAGACTTAAAACACACTTGTATACGCTTAACACTAAAGCATAAGTAAAGGCAAAGTTGCAGTGGTGAAAACAAGCCGTTGGCGAGAAAAAAAAACTGTATTTCTGTGATCTTGTGCAATGTCCAAATCAAACGTTCTTTGCCTTTTCTCAACCTCAGTATGTTCTTTACATGTTGTTAAACTATGGACATTTTCAGCCCAATGTTCTTATAAAAATGGTTCTTATTAAAAGAGTGTTCATAATTACCAAACACATATATGCTATCGCTCGCTTAACAAAATCAAATGAGAAATTGCTCTGCTCTTCGCAACATTTAGTGGAGGTTGTTTGTTTCATTTTCAGAATCTATAGAAGTAAACTTTTCCTTCTTAGCATTTTAGGTGTGCTGTTAAAAGTGTTCTTAAATTTTGTTATTTTCGAGTATTTCCGTTCCTTTCAGAATGTTATTGTAAAAAGAAGGGTGTTTACACAAATTGACAAAAGACTGACGTTTGAGCTATAAGACATCCGGATTTTTCACGACTGGTGTCGAATTAGCTTTTTTGGAAATTATTACCCAATCAAATCTTCTTAATTGCTTAATTATTAGTTGTTAATGAAACAATAAAAGCTGACTGACACAAAGCACAAACTCTCACTGAGTGCTCAGCTGATTCCACACTAATATACGGCAAGGACATCTCTTTGAAAGGTAAGTAAAAAGATATGAAAATGCTTGGTAAAAGAGATAATATGTATGTTTTATGCTTTGCTGGCTGAGAAACTTTTGAAATAAAGTTCCTTTCAGACAGACTGATGGAAATAGCCAAAACAACAATAAAAGATTCTAACAGCTCTTGAAAGTCATGTTTTCTCGTTTTTATGTAAGCTTGCAAAAGTCAGGCGAAAGGACACTTAAGTAAAACTCCGAAAAAAGTTTTAAATTAGAACCGAAGATTAAAATGGCCAACGAACGAATAATCTTTAAATAAGAACGGATACTGTAAAGGGTAGACAATAAAACAGCAAACTTGATAGCGTCTGGAACAACTTAAAAACCACAATAAAACAGCAAACTTGATAGCGTCTGGATCAACTTAAAAAACCACAACGTGATCCATTTCAATTCAGTTATCAAATTTTTCCTACACACAACACAAACTGTATATTACTCGCGAAAACGAAGCTTTAGCTCAAGGTTTTCCCAGACTCAGCAAGTTCTAAGCATCTTCAGTCTATATTAATTATATGTTGGGGTTCTTTCAGCTTCAAAGTTTACATAAAAATAGGTTTTTATGTCTGTCCAGTACCAGTTGTATGCCATTGTCGCAAATAATTTTATCCGAGAGCTGATGTCTTCTCAAGATGGAATGCTGCTTCGATCAGAAATGAAAACATCTAAGGGTGCGTTCGATTGACTCGATTCTGGAATAGGAATAAACAGAATAAAAAACTTTGTTCAATCTAATTAGCCAAAATTCCTAAAAATCTGAAAGAAAAACACAGCTGAGTTATATCTCTCGCTTCATTCAATTCTTTTAACTAGATATTCGACTGTTCTGCGAATCAGGAGAGAATTTTGAAATTTTATTCTTACTCTGGAATAGACGGAATAGGGTCAATCGAACGCACCCTAAGTAACTCACAGAAATTGAAGATTTCTTTTACAAATGTATTGGCCTTTTTTTGTAAAAAAAAAAAACAGTTTATACTTCACTTGTGCTTCTATAGATAAAGGGAAAACGTTTGTTATACATACAAAACACGACCGTTAATCGAGAAAAACTACTTTGAGAACTGAATAAATCCAGTTAGCTATTTGTTTTCTGGTTGATTTGATCGCATAAAAAACCCCGCAATTATAAGTTAACACATCACATCTAAACAGTGTTTAAGTTTTCTTCTTCTGGTTTTACTTTTGCTCAGTTATGGGATTGTTTTCTTTGCCTGTTCACTGCATTATCATTGATTGTTCGAAAGGGGATGAAGATGTGAATGAGCGATATTAAATTTCGCAAAATTAATAAAGAAATCTAAATTGGTAAAACATGCCAAGCTGTTAAGATAACACTAACACACAAGTGATTATTAGAAACTTGCGATAAAAAACAAACTAACTGGCATATGTGTCAAGGTCGTTGCAAAATGCGAAAATCTGTCGAAACAGCAGAAAACACATACAGAATGACAAATTGCAGCGTTTTATGTTGGGACTACACAATATACACTTGTAAATTGAAACTGTACAGACTACTATGATGTTTCTGAAATAAAATGCAAATCAGTAACTGTTCATCAGTAGGATA
>JAOBRG010244315.1:0-16740 GCA_027574985.1 Umimayanthus nakama | reverse complement strand
ACTGTGACCTCGGCCTGAATAAGCTGACCTCGGCCCAGAGGCCTCGGTCAGCGTATTCAGACCTCGGTCACAGTTTTGCCCTATACGGACCTCCACGCCGGTAAATAACATACATTTATTTGTGGCAGAGCCTACATCTCTCTATCGGTGGTAGTACCTACTGACCTCACAGGCTCTATCGGAGGCAGCGCCTATATCTCTCCGTTTGTGGTACTGCCTACGTCTCTCTATTGGTAGCTGAGTGCCTACGTCTATCTATTGGTTGAAGAGCAAAAGGTTTTTTTATTGGTGGCAGTGCCGCTATATCTCTTCGCGCTTGGGCCATAAAAGGAAATAAAAAACTCGGTCCATGACTTGCCGTACGTACCGAGCAAACGAGGCTAATAAGAGGATTATACTCCGCCGATTATTTGACATGTTTTGTACCCAACATCACACATGCAGCATGTTGTTTCTTCTACATAATGTTCTAGTATGCGTTCCATATTTTTCTCGAATTTTCAAGATGAAGCGTGCCCAGGCCATGGACAGCCCAGACGCGGAGCTGCTGAGTTAGCGTGATTTTCCGTTTGAAACATAGCCGTTCAGTTCTAGTTTTCAGAGTTCTTTTTACATGAAATAGGCGAGTTTGGATTAGTTCTGAAAGTTTATCCTTTCTAAAAAAGTTTCATATCTTCATTTTTCCACATAATGCACCATACACCATCATCATTATCATCATCATCATCATCATCATGATCGTTGTCTAATTCATTTGCGTTGGATATCTGGAGCCCAAGATCTCCTCTTAATTTTTTTTTATCGCGTCAGCCATTGTCCAACCAACGGGGGTAGAGGGGGGGGGGGGGGGCATTGATTGTGTTTGTAGATAATTGTTCACTTGTAAAAGACAGATTGGAACATACTTTAGTGAGTATTGTATTGAGATAGAACAGAAGGGGGGAGTGAGTAAAAACGTCATTTCAATGACAATATCAGCGACAATATTCGAGTCTTTTTGGATTCATCAGTATCGTCGAGTGTTTTAGATGAAACATTCGAGAGTTGGGGATCTTAACAGTCTTATTTTTATAGATGCCGGATACATTTTGAAATCCTTACCCTTCAGACTCAGTTTTCTGACTAGTGAAGCCGTAGAGATCTTCTGGCTGTAGCTCTTAATTAAGAAGAACAGCAGAATTCTGTCACCAAATGTTCGTTATTTAAAACTCCAGAGTCAGGCACGCACATCATAGACATAGTCATACTGCAAAAGAACAGCCTTAGGAAATATATTTAATCAGATTTAAACCTGAGAATGCAAAAGGTGATGTAGTCTACGTAGTGACACTAGTGTGACACTTTTTTTCTTTATTTGACATTATTTCCCTTTTCTGCTTTCACTGAGCTGTCACAAAGAACCCAGTGCGATGTCCATGTTCTATGGTTACAGTGTTCACCAACATCAGATATTTGTTATGCGGAAGTATGCCAGTATTCTCGAAACCATTGCGTTGAAAAAGAAATCTCTTTTGACTATTTTCCCCATTACTATTAATTTTATAGCTGCATTACCAATGACCGCATTTTACGTACCTTTCGAAATTTACGGTTTTCTTCGCAAAGCACTTCAGCAAAATCAGCAGTTAGTAGGATGAAGGCTCTCGATACACCTGAAGCGCGACCGCTGTGCATTGGGATGCCACTGAGTAGCGTTTGTTGTTCTATATTTTATTACTTTCCTATTCTATATTATTTCTCTCATTGATGACAAATCCTTTCCCAACATGATATCATTAGCAGTATTGAGTGTGCGTTTTTCCGCGGTAACTGAACATTGCCAGGCGCCAGTTTTTCAGGTAAGCCTTGATTCATGAGAGGCTTAAGCCGACTCGTCAACCGACCCAATAACTTTTTAAATAATGGAGACAAAAAAAAAGCAAAATCTCTTTTTACAATGACGGATTAATTTGAAGCATTTTCAGCCGTTCCAAAAGGTCTAAACAGAAGTTTACTATCTGGTCAATCGACTTCAAAAAGGAACAAGGCAAAGAAGGAACGTTCCATAGAAAAAAATGTGATCCACTTAAAGACTTGTTACACGCTCTTTTTTCTAAGACTAAGAATCAGTAACTCTCGGCTCAGGTTGGACTGTTCTCAATTTTTTTTTGGCGAGTTTCAGCTTCAAGTTGTTCTTAAATTGTTCTTAGCTCCTGATATGTTTAAGCAGCGAATTAGTTGCCCGGAAAATGGCACTAAGAATTATGCGTTTGCAACTGTCAAAACAGCGTTCGCGAACGTGACGAGCTTGCTTTAACTCTTTCAGCGCCCGATGCCGGTGGCAATGACCAAGCTAAATTCTGACAAGTTTTGTTTTCATGTAATTCTCAATCTGTGTACAAGGAAGAAAAAAATCTTAAGTTTTTTTTGATCAAAATTTCAGCCTGGTGATTGTTCTTAGCTTAATCTTAAGTAGTTTTTGGCCAATTTGGGCAAACCCGCCTCAGCCTGGGTGTTCTTATAAAGTTTGTTCTCATAGAAAAGCTGCTAGATTAAGAATTGGTATAATAGTCTATCAGTATGGCTGTAGACAAATCTAGTGCAAAGTATTGTCAGACTAAAAAATATGTTTTTCCCCTCAGGCCGTTTATGTCGATGTTTGCGACGTGGTGATGTTTTAAATGAAAAATGAAGGAAACAAGTTCCGCAGAAGGATTTCGAGGGACCATTCTGTCTGTCCATGTACCTTTATTTTACGAAATGAAAAAAATTGGATGAAGGAAAGTGCTAGGATTTCAAAAAACTGGTAAGCCCGGGCATACGCTGCTTAGGTAGCTACGGGCGTGGTTGCTGACTTTGTTTTCAGTGCTGGAAAGATGCTCTGATGGCTTTAAAACCTCAAAACAGAGAAGCTGAAACTTAAATACGTGACCAGCCGGCCAAGTTTGCTAACTTAAATGCATGACATCACTTGCTTTTTTAAAACGCGGATGGTCTGATACATATATAATTAATCAAACGACTGAGCTGTTTTGCTCTGCAATAAAATCAGTGAGGTTATTCACTCGAAATGGGAAAGCTCCCATGGATCTTACTAACTAAACTTGCCTAACCCACATTCTTCGTATATAAATAGAAAGTTCTTTAGTGAAATAACTATGACGTCCTTACAAACTAAACCATTGACGAAAACAAAACTATTTAAAATCCGTTTTACAAGAGTGGCTTGGTTGTTTTCATTTGAGAGGAAGTTTCTGCCTATCTTCAGGTCTCGATAATGTGATCTGCCGTTTTTTATCGTTCTCCGATTATTATTGATAAATATAGGCCAAGGGCAAGGCAGATGCATATATTCGAGAATTTCCCAGAACAGTCGAAGGCGTGACTGCGCAATATCGCTGCAGTCTAGGGTGGGGTAAGTAATGTATTGCGCTGCTTGACATCTGATGACTTGATTGGTCGACATCCTGGTGACATCACTCCCACACTTGTGGGGTTGCCGAAGATCGATGGAAGTATTTCCTGTAATATTATGAAACAGATTTTGAATTGAGGAGAATCGAAAGAAATTCAGGCTTTTTGTGAATCAAAGAGTGATTTGCAATCAGTGTATTGTAACCAGAGAACGTTATAATTCTGCAAGCTAAGCATATTGGACAAAGCGACATAAAGCTCACGATTTCTTCATGCTTCTAACGTGAAACTCGATCCCAAAGTTGAAGTCAGCTTGAGTCCAACTTCAGAATGGCATTGGCCAAGTTTTGGATTGTTTTTGCAACCATTTCTTGTTTCGTCTTCCTGACAGAGATAAAGGGTAAGTTTTTAAGTTGTTCTTTATTGCTAACAGTTTATATGTCAGATCCGGTTTCCCATGATAATGTCAAATGTGTTTTTTGTTTTTTACTTGCCAAACGACTGGCGCTGTTCGCTTCAAACCGCGCGCTACAGATACTAGCTTGTCCATTTAAGTTCTTGAGATGTTCTCTACTTTCTTGAAGCTGCGATTTTGGTGAGCACTTTTATGGAGAAAAAGATGTGCTTGAGGCCCATCAAGACTTCAGTCTTGTAAGAACCCATTCGAAAAAACCAGGAAAGCTCGTTTACAACTACAAACGTTCTCACACATTTTTGTTACACAAAACATCATAAACGACTGCTCGAGGCTCTATATAAATGTACAAGCTACAAAAAGCTACATACTGTATGACCGTGATTGAATTCTGTATCTTAAACTTCTTTTGAGAGATTCTGTTCCTGCTTCGACAACAGTAACTTCTATGAAAGTTGACTTTAAATCGGGTCAGAAACTCTCAAAACAGGCTCGTGCAAGCGTTTTGTGTCCTTCTTGAAAGCACAACAACCGAATACTAACCTCATTCTAAGCATCAATGATAATAAAGTAGTAATTTTAAGTAGGACTACTCTATATTTCGATCATATACTCTAGTTTAATACAAGTATTTGTGCAACAGTTTTAACTCGTTAATTGTAAAACAGAGAACCGTCGAAACGTTGTTTACTATTGCAAGTCAATTGTGACATACCTACAATTTTTTGAAGGCTACAAAGGCCTTATTTTAAGGCCGTGCTATTTGCCTGTGTTATAATTGTTAGCACTAAGCTTTGAATTTAGATACTGGTCAGATCACACTCTTAATGGCTAACATTTTGAATCAGAAGGAGAAAGAGGAAAAAAGTTTGCTGATCTCGGCATATGTGTGGCTGCTTCCCGAAGGAGCTCTAGGCACTACATTATCATACATGCATATACAAGCAGTTCTGCTGACAGTATTATATATAATGTGTGTGTTATCGCTATGAACCAAAAATAACGTCAAGATATTGTTGTCACAATCGAAATCGAACTGCAAGAAACATGATACTTTCTTATTTCACCGAATTCAAAATTATATCGAAGTTTAATATTAATTTGGAAAGGCAAAGTTTTCACTGGAGTGAACAGAACGCTGCAATTCAAAGCCGGTTTTTGGCTTTTAAATTAAGTTGAACTCAATCGATTGCAAACGTGACGCGGAGGTCGAAGCACGCGTGTTCTTTCTGTGGCACTGTGTTTTAGGAAAATTAATTTCTTCAACCACCTCTAACTGCCCACAGAGGTTTTGATTGGAGCCATGCTGTACAGTTGATATGAGCAAGTTATTGACTAAAGCATATATATATATATATATATACTAATTGACGAGTTGTTGTATAGGATGCTTTTACACTATTTTATACAATTTTTTGCCAACTCAAATTACAACTCACTTACTAAAATGAGGAAATTACTAAGATCAATCCACAATGACCCACAAATACCCATTTTGAAAAAATATTAAAAAAATGTTTTCAAATCTTTAGTACAATTACATACCTGATATTTCCCTGTTTATACCTTCTAATATAGCTTAGGAGGGAAAAGAAAACATATCAAAATGGAAACAAAGAGAAAAAAGTTCCACTGTTTGGAAGGCCAACCACTTTTTTAAAAGCTGCTTGACCAGGCTGTCATTTTGCAATGCCAGTTAAGGTCAAATAAAAAAAATTTGGTTTCTCAACCAGATCTGTCAAAAAAAGGAGGCAAGAGGGTTGTATCATTTTTACTTTTTATGATTTTTCTTATCAATCTGGATGGCCTCTAACCATTTACATGTAGGTCACATTGTGGGTATGAAGGTGCTAAACCCTTAAAGTTTGCTGCTTTCTATAACTATGTTTCAACCTCGGTATAAGATGGATTTAACAATGGAGCGCCAGATCTCTTTGTTTAACATGATGTTGGGAATGTCGACTACTGACTGCTGTATGTCCTTCGCTATCGTGTCCATGTAGTTAATGGGTCTCCTTCCTCTATTTGTACATGGAAGCCTCCAAGAAATTACATCAGAAACTACTTGTTCTTGGGCTCGATGACAATGTCCTGCCAAACGTGCTCTTTGTTGTGCAACAACTGGATATTGGAGAGATGCTCCCATAGATTTGTTCCACACCAGGAGATATTTTGGACTCATCATAAGTAGCTTGGTGTACGTGCCATCTCGACATTGTCTTAGTTCTTGCTTCATGGTCCAGGTTTCAGCACTGTACAGAAGAATACTTTCTATGCAGGCTCTGAAGAATACCAGTTTTAATTAGTAGAATTGGATATATCGGACTGCCAGAGATTGCTGCTTTAGTTAAAGCTTTTACATTGGGCTTGCAAAATTAATTCTACTGTCTTCGAATCGAACAACAGGAATTTAAATGAAGCAAAGACAGTGCGCAAACTACTTGCAAAAAACAGTTCTGCTCCTTTCTTTCATCTAATGTTCAAGGAGAAGGTCCATAATCCTTCTCTCTAACTCCGGAGAAAAAAGATGCTGTTATTGTCAAAGAAATAAGCAGAAGCTGTAACACATGCAAAAGCGGGTAATGAAGTCCAGAAACAAACCTATCCTGCATATTTTTCCAGTCACAACTTGTCTAGTCAGTCTGTCTGGATTTGTTCAGACATTTTGGAATTTTGACAATTATTGTGTTTTGAACGCTTTCATTTCAGTGCTTTTTTTGTTACTTAAGACGATTTTGCCCCATGACTGTAACACTCTGAACTGAATCAAAGTGACTTTCCTTTTCAAAAAAATAAATTTTAAACATTTAACACATTGGCATTTCACTGAAAATCAAAACCTATTTTCCTTTATAAACAGAATTTAAGAGAAACACTTTTTTGTGTTGTTAAACTTGTGACAACTGCTCATGATTAGACTTAAATTTCAAGTTGGTGCAATAAATTTTTTTAATAAACTAGATTGGCACATTTTGGTATTACAGTATGGTGTTAAATTCAGTGTTTTTTTTTAAATGTTTTGCAAAAATTGATATTAACCTGGAAAGTGCTGCACTGAGCACCAAGGATCTAAAAGACTGACTGTGTATTTTCTTACAATTCCAAAGGAACTATGGGTAATACCTCCAAATCAGGCTTATAAAAAAACATAAAACACTTTGTATACATGAATGTAAACACTACAAACTGTTAGTAATAACAAATTTAGTTTAACGTGAAAATATCACAAAATGTTTGCTCATAAAACTACAATAAGCAATTGCAGTATGGTACTGAACCTCATGACACTGCAAAGTTTAGGTTCTGTTCAATGTAGCTGCACATTTTTTTTGAAAATCCATGCTCAGTGCTTGTCATTTGAGGTGCGCGATCGCCCTCGCGCACCATCGTGCACCTGAAATCAATCCGAGAAGCGCGATAAACAGAGCACCTACTCACAAAAAATCACTCGCCTTAGAGCTAATGGCCGTTTTGGAATTCTCCATGATTTTCTGCTCAATGTTTGTAATTTTGATCAACTCATTTCCGTAATAAATTCAAAAATAAACTCAACACTTTTTTCGTAAGGATCAGAACAGATGGCCGCTCCAATATTGTGTTTTAAGCGATAGAACAATGATTTTCATTGGTCTCTTCCAGCTCCAATTATTTACAACTTTTTATTGTTTGCTGACACGCATGATTACACAAACACATGGCAACCAAAGCTCCATTCTAGTCAACTTCGTTGACATATGATATTATAACAATAGTGCTTTAACCCAAAATTTTCAAAATTAAAGCAAATGACTGAGAGGAAAAATCACTCACCTAAACGATCTCAGGTGAGCTTTTTTTCACTCACCTAGGATTTTCAAATGACAAATACTGGATGCTACAACTTCACAAGTTATAATTATTACACTTCAAAATCTAACAGATAACCTGCACTGGTAGATTACCCCCACCTTCCGTGGTACAAGGTAAAATTAACAGATCTATAACCAGCAGGTTATTGTCTAGAATATACGGTAGTATGCAGACCATTGTATCTTCAGAGATGTGCTTTTAAGGCAATGTTTTCACATGCTTGATTACCATGTAATTACATAATTTTCTAACTTTTTGCACCCTACAATTGTTTTGTCCATCAGGTGTTCAAGCTCAGTTCAAGTTTTTAATTACTTGGGACCGAGTTTTACCAGGTCATCTAGGAAGAAGGGTGGTACTTGACTGCACCACTAATGACCCTAGTGCAACTGTTGAGCTTTATCACAACAGAGTAAAGTTAACTGTTCAACCCGGGGTACTTACCAATGCTGGAGGTTTGTTCACACTTGTCAAGACTACGGTTAGAAGTGCTGGTCAATACACTTGTAAGGCTGCCAATCAAGCTGGAAGTCGGATTGAAAAATTTGCTTTCCTTATCCTCTCCCATGGTGAGTTATATATAGTTACGTTTCAGGGCTAGGGTACATTTAATAGTTGCAATACCTTCTGTTAAAAATGCATTGTGCAAAAAATCAGGCTATCTGCAAGCTGGGTACCAGTTGGTGATCAGTTTATTCAAATTGACTCAATTGCTGATTTTGCATGATCTTTTTCAGAATGTAATTTCTTCAAAACCAATGTTTAGCCAATATACTTTTATTAGCATTTTTTACACAAAAATTTAATTTTTAGTTTTCCTAGTTTTCTCAATGTTGTTGTTGTGAAAACTGTTGCTTTTCAATCATGTAACTTGTGTACCTGGCTGAAGCAGTCCAGAATAGGTCCGGCTGAAATATCACCGAGTGAGGAAGGCGCGAGAACACTAGACTAGGGGTGTCTGGGGAATTTTGAAGTTCAGCTTCTTTAAAATTCTTTTTTGGCTCATTCTCAGAGAGAATTAACAAAAAAATTGACAAAAACGTATGGTAAAAATTGTATGTGTTTCGCAGCAAATGAATTGACTTTTACTTCTCAGTAGTACTATAGAGTGATGAATACATTCAAATAATTGGTTTTCGAATGTAAGTTGGAATTTGTTTGCTTTTTGTCAGTTACAAAATATTATAAAGTTTCCAAATTGAGTGATGCTATCCAAATTGCATATTAAGTTAAATGTGGCTGGTCAATGCAATTTGTGGCTATTTTCCTGTTAGAAGATGCCTATTACTATAACTGTATACACTTTTGGTTTTAAAAATTCACATTTTTTTCAGTTTTAATAAGTTAATAAAGAATGCAACCAATAATTAAAACAAATAAATAAAGGCCAAGTTCCAAAATTGGTCTGGTTATCGCTGGACCAACCGGACCAGTTTCGCCGGGCCTGCATGTACAGTCTGTGGCCTTTTATAAGCAGAGTTCAGACTTGCGATATTTAAACTTGAAAGTATTTTCTTACGAACAAAATTTTGCAAATCCAGTTGCAAGGTAATTTGTATATTGAAAAGCTAAGTTTCACTCAGCTTCTGTTTTAAAAAAATAAAGAATGTGCTTCACCAGTGATAAATCTCCATTGGACCCCCTGCTTTTGAAATTAGGGGTCCAATTGCTGGATCTGGGGGTCTTCATTAATATGCATCACTTTCCCTTTTTCCTGTTTTTCAAAGCGGGTTTTGTTTCTTTTTTTACTTTTGAAAATATTGCAAGATCTAAAATGTTTTCTCTCCCAATAGACCAACACAACATTTAACTTAAGTGAGTTAAAGACAAAGACAATCAACACACCAATATTTTTTTATGGCTTGGAAGAGGGTTGATTATCAGCTGGTGGAGACGATTGTGCAAGATAATTACCGTATTTATTACTAACATAAATGTATAATGTGCAAATTTTTCGAACATATTTTTACCTTAAATTTGAGTCGAGATGTGCATTCTACACGGACATTTGTTTTTATACACAAAAATTCAAAGTCGAATGATTTAAAGTTTAAAAAAGCATCGAGAATAAATCCAGACAAGAATAAACTTATTTAAGTACATGTAAGTTATGTTTACCAATCTGCTGATTTAAAAATTACAACCACGATCCAAATTCTGTTGCATTTTCTAATAAGTGTTTTGATGACAAAATAGATTCCATGGAGCACTCTCATAGATCTGGACTTTGAAGAGGTTCATTTATCTTCTGTTTTTCTGCACAATTCAGAAAGATTCGAAAGAGAAAATATCGTACAGAAAACTCTCCGCCATCATGAATCTTATCATGTGTCTAGCAAGTCAAGTTCATTCCAGGTCCCCTTGTTCATAAAATATTACAGGCGTCGTCAAAAGGAATCACGTTTGAGCGTTTTAAAGTACAACAAGGAAAACATTATGAAACTTGAGTTATCACCAAACATGAAGATATTAAAATATGTGCATCAACACAAATGCAAAATCAAAGATGACACTGGCCGAATCTGGTGAATTTTAGTTTGGAAGCCAGTTCTGTCTTGCTTCTTTTTCTGAAACTACTTTGCGTCCATTTGGATGCACCAGTGTTTGATTTTTGCGTCCAAATTGAACATGCGCCCTAGATTCATCACTGCTTCACAAATGGCAGTTGAGAAAACTTGTACCTTACGAGTGACTTGCGAGTTCCATGCTCTCAAGAACTAATAAATGTGCAGATTGAAACTATCCTAGTTGCACATTATACTGTAGGAGTAACAGTGATACAATATGTGAAGCTAGTTAATGTGTGCATGGTGGCAATGTTACTCAGTGAGTGCTACTGCACATGTATCTGTTTGTATATATACACACAATATTAATATTGATAACCAAACTTATGTATTAAATTTTGTTATATATTCTTTTCTTGTCCCTTTTAGTGAGATCACCAACATATGAACACGAACCAAAAAATGTCCAAATCAGAAAAGTTGGAGAGAGTGTTCAGTTCAAAATCACAGCTAAAGTAGTTAGGCCATCAAAGATAAGCTGGATGCGTCATATTATAGTAGGAGGAAAGGACACAAGCCTACCCATTACTGCACAGCATGAAATAACGCATGTAAACATAACCGCAGTTGATACCTCATCAACATTAACCTTGAAAAACCTACAACTTGATGATTGTTGCCACTATGAAGCAATTGGAACATATGATGGCAATGATGAGACGTTCCTTTTTACTGTGCTGATTTTTGGTATGTATAAGTTTTAACTTCATCGTAATTGCTGAGAAAATAATAAGAAATGCTACTTAGAATCTCTGTTCTACTGTAACAGTAGAACAGAGATTCTAACCCTACCTCAAACCTGCTTACCCCTTCTGTCCCTATTTTCTGACCCCTTTTGTTTCAACCCTCTAAACCCCTTCTGTCCCTACCTCTCTGCAGACGACTGCTTCTTTCCCTACGTCCCAAACCCCTTCTGTCCGTATCTCACAACCCCTTCTGTCCCTATCTCAACACCCCTTTGTTGATCCCTTTACCAAGGTTGCTGTCCTTAGCTACATGTAGCTCCAGACATCTGGCTTATAATTGCCTACATGTAGGCTTCCTTCTGATCCCTGTTGTTTTTATCTCCCTTTCATCCTTACTGGCATCTTACTTCTTTGACCTTTTCCCGAATGTTGGTGTTTACACATGCGTACACTTAGTGTCCCTGTTCTTCCGTTCCTCCTGACATCCTTGCTGGCCTATGCTCCTGACACACTCTGCCCCTCTCCCTTGATTGTCTAGAACTGTCTTCTTAGTCTTTGATGTTTACTTTTTTATTTCATTGTCTTTATCATTCACATTTGTCTTCCTCTTCTTTTTCTTGGTGTTTGTCTTCCTGTTGACTGTGGGTTTTTTATCGTAATTCTTTTTTCTTCTTCATCTTTTTCGTCATCTTTAGCCTCTTTATCTTTTTCATCTTCATTAGTTTTGTCTTTTTGTTGTTGTTTTTGTTGTCTCATTCATCTTTGACATTTTCACCCTTTTTGTTTTCTTATTCTCTATTGGTTTTTTTCCCCCAGTCTTCTTCATGGATGTTTTCTCCTCATTAGTCAACCTTTTCTTTTTGCCATGCTCCAGCTGTACCGTGGCTCTTGTCCCCTGACCATTGTTAATAGCCTACTGTACACCTTTTCCCTTTAATTGGAAATGTTCACTCTCAGTAACTTTGGATATGATCATATTAATAACAGAGATTTAGTGAACACATTTTTTTCTGCTTTCTATTAGCTCCAACAAAGCCAGTAATTGACAGAATAAGTGCGGATTCCACAACAAGTGAATCAAAAGACAAGAAGTTCAATTGTGATGCGTTAGGGTATCCCCCGGCCGACCTAGAGTGGTTCAAGGATGGTGTCAAGATACCACCATGTAAAAAGGACTGCAGCACTGCCCATTATGTACAGTCAGACACTCACAAGTCTATGAACAAGTCTGAAGGAACACTGAAAATAACAGGAATCACATACTCTGATGCTGGAGTGTACAAATGCAAAGCAACTAACGCCCATGGTAGTGGAGAGGCAACCACTCGACTGACTGTTCAGAGTAAGTGTGTAAACTTGTCTAGTAATAAATATATTGACGGTTAAGCTATTAATTTTGTGTCACTGTTTTAAATATTTAAAGGCCAGACTACCAAATGTTTTGGCCAAAATAATGTTAAAGAGCCAAATACATAAAGCCTGGCAGTCTCAGATAGCTAGGATAGCTCAGTTTGTTGGATTGTGTCTCAGACTTGGCTGAAAGTGATTGTGTTATTTCCAAGATGGCATGAATGTCACACTCAGTTTTGAACAGTAATGCTAAACTTCTCAATCATGTACTCTGTTCTAATGTTTTCCACTATGCTGCTGTTTCACTTTGTAATTTATCTATACTTTCTTGTTAAATAGAAAACAAGTCATAGATTTGATTGCCTGTTGAAGTTCTAAGTGCAAAGAAACAGGCCTACCAGTAGCACAGCTCGCAAATATTTGAAGTTAAAGTTGTACGTTGAAAGACTTAAGCATTTTAGAAAAATCTGTCTCGGCTGTATACATGTATAATTGATTTTTCATTTACTTTTTTCACCGTTTAGCAAAACCCCACATTTTCAAGCATAGTGGTAACCAGGTATCCAAGTCATACAGGGAGGGGACCTGGGCAACAGTTGAGTGTCGTGTGTTGAGGAGTGAACCACTGCCAACCTTTACGTGGCTGTATCAGGACTACAAAGGCTCTGCCGAGAACAATAATGGCAACAGTTGCAAGGACCTTGTGAGTGCGTGGCTACCACTTCCAAGTAGCATCACATATAGCCCCCCTTTGAACCAATCTTCGAAGGGGAGTACAATCAACATTCCACCCAACCTGCCTCCCGGTGGGCATGCTGCGTGCTACAAGTGTCTAGCAACCAATCAGTTTGGGAATGACTCTCTTATCACAGAGCTTCATCGATACAGTAAGAAATGTTCTGGTTTTAATGTAAACACTTATATCAAAAACAGTTACTTGACACATCGTAATATACTAGTGTTGTAAGAATGAGATTTCTTCGATGAGGTAATCGTTCATTAATTGCTGGTGGTCAAGCGTGTTATTGAGGGATTGTTGAGTTAAACATGCAGCTTGTAGTTCTTCGACATATATTTAAAATAGTTTAAGATGGCTTGAAATAGTTTTTGAGATCCTCTTTCATGAAAAAACGGTTTACATTTACTTGTATTACTATTGCCTGGTAGCAATATGACTAAAAACAATTTTCAGTTCCTTATCATTTTATTTTTGTTACTTTGAAGTCATAAAATGTTACTTTGGTAACGTAGCTAGAGTTCTTACCAAACACCTTAAAACTAGAAAAACCTTCTTTCCACAAAATTTTTACGTTGATTTTTTTTCAAATTTTCGAAAAGTGTTTTGAACATCAAAACCTACCAAACTGCCAAATTCTGTTTACAGGAAATTTTCAGAGAAATTTTAAGTTATGCGGTTTTATCGTTCATTCTGTTTGCTTCTTACAGATTTTTTTCTTTCGATAAGAACAAAGTTTTCTGTCCCTATTTTACCACTCTGCCAAATTTTAGAAATTTTCACCTTCAACTTTCAGAGATACTTTCGATCGAAATCTAAATTTTCCAAAATTTTCGAGGGTACAAGATGGCTTTGTTTACAGCTGCGTGAGCTTAGTGAGCTCGCGCGAGCATACGCAATCAGTTACCCAGGCCGCGTGCGCCCAGAAAGGATTTGTTTCTGATACACAAGTATTTACACGCACAAGAAATCTTTGTGCATTTTGTAAATGAGTACACTTTGAACTACACTATTAATTTGTTTTATTAGCCTTATTAAAAGGGGTTTGTTGAGTACCGGTAGATGATTGTATATGTAGGTTTTTTCTTAGAGTGTTTAACCTTATTATAGATCTTCTTAACAAGGGAAGTTATAGTTCTTATCTCCAAGGTTGTGTTTTGAAACTAAGTATGCAAACGTACATGTGTTATCATCTTTATTGTGCGCGCTTATCCTAGCAGCTGTTTGGTTCCCACAATTAGTGTATAGTGTGTGTTAAGCCTGGTTTCCATATAATCGTTATCGCCGTGGGAGTGCCCCAGACAGTGTTGCAGCACTGTCTGGGGTAGGTAGCGTAAACATGCCTCAGACACCGCAGATAGAGTGTTCCATTTGTCTTTGTGCACCGCAGACAAACCGGGAAGTGACTTTGGCTTTGGCGGAATTCACACTCGAAGGTGGAAGTGAAATCAAAACAATTTATGTTCGCAATTCAATTGGACAGCTCTAGTCGTGTAATTTGCTGAGAACAAAAGAATCTTCCCGGCATGTCGCAGATCACCGTAGACGAGTGTTTCCATTAAATGTTTCCTTTGTCTGGGACGCCGTAACTGCCGGAAGAGTTGAAATCAACTCAACTCTTCTGGCACCGCAGACAGTGTGTCGCAGACCGCCCCAGACGACGGAATGAAGTGTTTCTATAAAAAATAAGATAGCTGGAATCATGCCCCGGACAGTGCTGCGACACTGTCTGGGGCACTCTCACGGCGATTACGATTATATGGAAACCAGGCTTTAAACAGTGGTACTACTTTGTTACTGTCATGTACAGCGTATGTTGTGGCTTGGCGATTTCTAATCTTAATTAACACTGGCATTTATTCTTTCTACTAAGAATTCACGGCGAAAGAACTGCTCAGAATTAAACCCAATAAACTACAGGAGCTGAATGCTGGCGAGACGTTGAAGCTTCAGTGCTTTTTGCTGCTGGGGAGTATCAGTCCCTTCTCGGTCAAGTGGCAGAAGAACGGAATTGATTTGGACGACGGATCCAGGGATCCAAGGATCAAACATAAATTCACATTTGTAGCAAACGTGTCTGGTATATTTAAATCAGGACAGCATGCCGAGATTGCAGTTGCAATCAGCAATTTGACAGTTAACGACTCAGGCCATTACTCTTGCAAGGTTACTGGCGATAATTTAAACAAGACGGTGAAAGTCGATGTTAAAGGTGAGTGTGAATTAGTTAACGTTCAGTTCTTTTGGTAGCTGGGTTTCTTTTTTTTCGTTATTTGGTTTCACACTTAGTAAGATTTTTATCTTATTATTAGTTGTTTGTTGCAACTACCTGGCGGCAATCATGGACAACGCCCAAGGTTACTAAGATAGCAAAACAACTTGATTGACAGAGACGAAGATGTTTTGGTTGTTTTGTTGTGCATAATACATGTAGTACTGTAAAACAACTTCCATATTTACGCTCTGTTCATGAATAGTTTGATCAATATGAAGAGGCATGAGAAGTTGTAATTGTATTTGGTGCTTAAAAAACCCAATCAGATTAGCGGACAAAGAGATGGATACAGAGATTTGGTACAAGTTGCATAAAAATACTAATCTGTCGTTGTTGCTTGGCGTATATTGATAATGAATGCCTGTAGCAAGGCTAATTAACTAATGTTGTTTGTTGCGATAAAAAAACTAATAAACTTGGTAGTTTGAAGAGGGAAAGGGAGTATTTCTTCCTTTTTTCGGAGTTCCTTTATTTCTCGTACAAAAAAACAAAAACAAAAATGTAATTGTTTCCAGAGGTTTTGTCCAACATTGAAGACGTTGTCGAGCTCTAGACATGTGCATTGCTCCGTTTTCAGTTTAACTTTGTATTTTATATAGTGTGCTCTCGGACTTCACACAGAGAATACCGAGAAATGTTTTTTTTAGTTTAAGAAAACGATATAGTTTGACCAAGAAAGTCGTTTGAGGCAATGTTTTAACTGCATGATGCTTAAATCCCTATTTAAAATTACAATAGATGTTATGTAGGCAACAAAGCCGAAGAAAAGAAAGGGACGCAATAAGAATATTAATACTCTTATGACATTATGCCAACAGCCATTGAACCGCCAAAATTGGCGTGGAAAGAAGCTAGTACAACGAAAATGACAGTGTACGAAAACAATGCCACCTCAGTAAAACTACAGTGCGTATTGGAAAAAGGAAACCCCAAACCTGAGTTTTCATGGTTCAGAAACAACGACCCACTGCATCCGAAGGAATCTGAAAACGCAAATTGTAATCTCATTAGAGATGGATGGTACTTTACAGGAAGCAACAAGCAAGAAATAGTGATATGTGGAAAGCCTTTGAAATACGAAACATTCGATGGTCTTTATACATGTAAAGCTAAGAATGACGAGGGAGAAGATTCAATCGATGCAGTTCTAAACATCCTGGGTAAGGATGTGTACGAATACTTGATGTGAATGTTACCTCATTAGCAAGTATACTTGATTCTTAGATGAATACTTGGTTTTGAAATTTGTCTTATGTTTTGTTTAATTAAGAAATGGTCCATGCTTGGCGTGCGTCTATCGAGTTATGGATGCACGCGTGAAGTTGGGAGAGCACGAGAGAAGCGTTTGAGTGGCACGAGGCGAAGCCGAGTGCTTCTCTAGCTTCTCGAGTTCTCTCCCAACTTCCCAAGTGCATCCATAACTCGATAGAGGCACAGCTTAAGTATGGACCATTTCTTTTAGAACATTG
>JAOBRG010244204.1:0-16741 GCA_027574985.1 Umimayanthus nakama | reverse complement strand
ATATGATGAGAATCTGCCGACCCCCATCTTTCGAGATTTTTCAGTATTGCCTGGTTTTCTCTGACAGTCACTCTTAAATACCTTTTGACGCTAATTTAGTGATGTTACAATTGGTGACGTCATCATAATAAGACATGCAACTTGTGTATTGACTACAAAACTCAATTTTCGTTAAAAAGTGACTTTCTTTGCTTAAAACGTGACTAAATACTGAAAACTTAATAAGTTGTGTACAGTTTTGTAGATTCTAATCGCTAAAAGCTGTTTTATTATCATTTTCAGTTTTCAGATCAATATTTAAAAAAAGCTGAAAATGTTGTGTCGTCTTTAATGTGGCTGTGGTTGCAATGGAAACCAATAAGACTTCACGTAGATTCGATTAGTTAGAAGTACAAAGAAAGCTCCTTATATGTGCCAAATATCAATCAATCGGATGAATGCTGTCGAAAGTAGAGGGGAGGTGTTGGATTGACCCCCTCCCTATGCCCTCTTAATGTGTAATTTCTTGAGGTTTATTACTTCTAAGGTTAATTCATTATATAGTTAATCATTGCAGACATTGCATAGCTGTTTCTGAAAGAGGATACTTACCGCGTTCCCATTTATTTTCATGACCATAGTGTATCCCCCTCCTCCACAACCGGCAATGTAACTCATGGCACAGAACACCTCGCTCTTCCCGGCCCTTGTGGATGTTTTCACCCAGTAACGCCCGCAGACTGCTCGTCTGAAACCAATGTGGATGTAAATCTTTGTTATATTGTTACCACAGAATGAGTTATTTCTCTGGTTTTTATTTATCATTTACTCTTTATTTAAGGTTACAGAACACCTTTGACATATACTTCGGGAAAATTTCAATTGCGCGCTTCGTATTAACGCTATCCCACTGATTTCTGGTGCAATTACAGCCCAATGAATGTAGTTTTAGAAACTGTGCAAAAATAAAGATTTATTTAAGCGGCTTGTGTTTTTGGTTCCAAAAGACGAAACTAGTGTTTTCGCGTGGCGCGCTAATGCTTCGACACGTTTTGAAATTCGTCTGTAAAATTTGTTTATTTAGATTCTCGAATAACTGAACTATCAAAGTGTATGCGGTCGGTATGGGTTTTCTGTCTTGTTTTGATTAAATTTTCTCGTGTATTTCAAAATGGAAATTTATGTGTGAAAGATCTATAATACCGCTTGTAACTCCGGAATCAGAAAAAAGCAAAATTTTACCGCACACACTTTTGATTGTCAGTCTGTAACTGATAAGCTGTGAAAATTCCAGAAAGATTAATTAAAACCAGACCGAACTTTAGTGCTTTGAATGTGACGATGTAACCAATTTTTGTTGTAAGAGAAAACTGCATTTAAAGATTTGGCGGCAAATGTGACAGTGTTTACATGCCTGACCCACCCATTTCCCGAATACATGAAATCTAATTAGCTTCAACCAATCATGTGCTTTGTTGTAATCGGAGACGATGAAAGTGGTTTTGCATCTATTGTCGCTTGCAGTTACGGAGGTCACGTCTACACACCCAGCCGTGAAAGCTTTGACACAAAAGTAAATACATTTCCCGCGAAGGATGAAAGGATAAAAGAACGTTTTGCTTCATATCTCCATTAGTTTTAAAGTAATCGAGATGCGGTTTTCACCAAAAGATAGCACTTTTATGGTAGAATTCAGAAACTGAAAATAGTAAAAACAGAAAATTAAAGCTTTTTTCATATTCTGTATCCTTAAAGAAAGTTTTTTATAAGTCAAAGCAGGTATTGGGGTGGGTATAGGAACTGCTCCCTTTACAATGTATATTCTTAGTCCTTAAGTACAAAAGATGTGTTTCATTGCAACTAATCTGCAGTGCTTTTATTGCACACTCATGCACTGTATTCTAAAACTAACATCACTTTTGCTCGACCTTTTCTTGCACTTGCAGCCTCAGTTCAAGCTGTCTACTAGAACGTAGTCACGTTTGAACGAAAGAGGAGCAAAAACTAGACTTAGGATTAGTTTCTTGAGAAAAATTATGCTGTTATACACAGTACTCATCCAAAAATGCCCACCATAGGTTTTTCCGACGTAAAATTTAAATCTTTAAAGTAATCAAGGTGAAACTTTCAGTACCTGTAGCCTGATAATAAAAACATAACTTGACGTTAATTGGATCACATCATCACCAATAATTTATGCAAAAAATAATTATGCAAATTAAAATTTGAAAACGAAAACTGTAAATTTTTTGACATTTTTTTGTTTCTTTTTTTTCCATTATTTTCTTAACAAGAATCGTGTTTTAGGCTGTTTGAACATGTTTTCTACTGATTTCAAGAAAATTTGCTGCATTTTTGCCGAAAATTGAAAATCCAAGATGGCGGCCAAGATGCCGGACACGTCAAACAAACTATTACCTTAAAATACAATTTCTAACTCCCCATCGAGGCTTTTTAGTGCCATGTTGTAAGTCTAACACTCTAAACACTCGGCCACGCCGCCTCCTTACAACTTGATGGTTATTATGGAAATTGATTAGCTAAACCTAAATTGCATTTGGTCTTTGATGTGCAGCCGTTTGGGAAATCTATGGAGTGTCCGAATGACCCCCTCCCCCTTGGGTTGATTTGTTACAAAAATAGTTTGGTTGTCTGAGGGTTAAACAATAACTAAGGAGAACAAATTGACATTCGAAAAAAGAACGACAGCCCTACGTAAAGTTTGCAAGTTCGTTTTAGGTTGTGTGACAGTCTTGCGAAAGCTAGTCATCATTTTAAAATTAACACGGTTAAACTGCCATGTTTTGTGTAAGCCATCTGAGCTAATATATAGGCTTCATTGAGATCAGTTAAAGTGCTCTTATAATTATCCCAAATAATACCTTCCGAGCGTTAGCCCTAGATAGAAAATGGGCCCACTAGGAGAAAAAAAATCTTTAACCCAAGTGGTGATCGAACCAACGGCTTCCGGAACTGGTCACTGTTGCTCTACCATTGACTGAGCTATACGACCAGATGGAAGCTGATGGTGAAAAATTAAGATGGTAATAATAACTGAGCTAAACTAAGCCATTCTAATCGAATATATCAGAATATAAACTAAATTTAAAATTTGACTTTTCGAATGTTAGTTAAGAATTTTTTTTCCTGCCATACCTCGTATGAGGTCTGATAAGGTTCACTGTATTTTAGCGAGTTTAGGCTTTATTTAGTGATTTTTACTTTGGAAGAATAAACAAGTTCGTGTCTGTAAAGCTGTAGTGCTTCTCTCTGGACTAAATAAGACAAATATAATCTCCAATATAATGAAGGCTGCGGACGCTCGGATATTTGTGATACCTGTTTGAATCCTTGATATGTTTGCAGGACAAAGCCGGGTTTTGGAAGCTTCCCAACGGAGACGTGAAATGGGGCTTCGGCTTACGTCTAGTCGGCCTGTGCCTTGTCGTCCGATGGTGGGTGTACGGACGAGAGGTAGGTTCTGAAACACATGATATTTTTATGAAGTTTTGAAATTCGTTCCTGCCTTTTAAACAGCCCAAAACTGGGCACCCCGAGCAGGTGGTGTAAACCGGTTTGGTGGGTATCCCGGATAGAATGGTTAACCCTGGCAGGTGGGGTGTTCCACAAAGTTGCGTAATACCGTCAGGTGGGATAACTTATGGATAAGGTTAACCCGGGTAGGAAGGATATCCCGGATGTATTATATTGGTTGGGTACCCTGGAGGATATTTGTTTGACCGTTTTAGGTTTAAGAGTTTCTACGAAACTTCCGTGCCCATTCCGCCGGCTTAAGTTATCTAGGTTTTCTTCTCTAAACCAAGGTTCTTCATTTTTACTGCTAGATTTAGGAAGATTGATTCTGAATGAATGGTGAACTTTGCATATATATTTCTGTGTAGTTAAACACCCATTACGTTCAGTTGCTGAACAATAGACCTCATCATGGTTTCAGCCGCCATCTTGGTGGGTAAGTAAAGTTGTTCAAAATAAAAGGGTTTGTATGGAAATTCGGCGTCAAAAAACTTCTACAACACCATAACTTTAAAAAATGCTATGAATTGAAAACTTTAATGTTAGGAGAGAGGAACTGAATGTTTGACGCCGGATTTTCATACAAACCCTCTTATTTTGAACCACTTTGCCTACCCGCCAAGATGGCGGCTGAAACCGTGATAAGGTTTACAGGTTCATTGTTTTTAAAAAACTTACTTCGTCTAAGTTCGTCAATCTGGCGTTGTAGATCCCCTATCTGTTGGAAAAATTGTGAGGTAAAATAAATTAATAAATGAATTTCATTTAATTGAAAATTTATCTTCTATTGATGAACATGTATTGATCAGTTACTAAATGGACATTTTCCTGATTTTAACTTTTAGGCGACGTGATCTTATTAGAGATATACTGAAAGTGAATTTTTATTGAAGAACCCCTACTAGGGTAGCCTGCGTACTCGCAGTCAGATGTAAGCATTCGTCTTTACAGTCTGTACTGACATTTAAAAACAACTGACATGTCCGGCTGCGGCGCGGGCTACATTAGTGCTTTTCAGTGATCAAGAATACACACAAATTGTAGAATAAATTAAAGTTGTATAGCAAATTTAAAAATCGAAAGGGTAAATCTCGTATAGAAATAAGATCTAAATTGAAAGAGCTAAAATGGATAAACTTAAAACATATACATTTAAAACATTTACAAGTGTGCGGGATATGTATGTACTAAAAACTTTTAAGATATCAACGTGTATCCAAACAGATCAAGCGACAAGTTGCCAAACTTTTGTAAATAAATGAAAATAAATAAGATTTGAGTAAATTGCTGCTTCTAATAAACTATTTGATTCCAGTTAGCGAAACAACCTCGTGTTATTTTTGTATTGATAAGGCAAGGCTAAGAAGTGTTTTGGGGTGAACGAGTCAAAGAGGGGAAAAGTACGTTTGCCACTGTAATTATGAAACCAAAAACCTTGATTTTGATTGATGTACAGAACTGAACTTTAACTTGCTCACACGTTTGCAACTCTAAAGGTTCAATGAACATTTTTATTTCAGAAAAAATTGTTTGATTTGATAATCTCGATTTTAAGGACAAAGATGGTGTTTTTTGGTAGGCTTCATTACGTTTTTCGAGACTCAGGACGAGAATCATTTCTGTTTGGCCGATAGGACTTAGTAAAGAAGAAAGTATTTCAAATTAACAGTATCAGTGAATAAACCGGACAAAATACACTTGACAAACACTCACCTTTGCTTCGAGGTAGGAACACTGTAGAACGAAAAGAACACACCCGAAAAAATGTTAGTGTTTGCTTTAATGGTATTAGTTCATGGTAAAGTCTTAAAACAGATGTGATATAGCGTTTGGAAACTGCTGAGGATCTTGGGCTGAACCAAAAATCAAATTTCTGAAAGGAAATGCCTGACCCCGAAATTCCGAAAGGAGTGAAAAAGTGTCTTAACTTCATTCGAAAAAGAAAATGTTACCAAAACTGCAAACTGGGCCAACACCAGTTTCTGCCTTTGAATCGAATTTTAAACAATCTTCGCAATTTTGCGGAATAACTATGTAGTGGCTGTCACAAGAACAAGAGGCTGTGTTTACAGCCTAACTCGGCCCGTTTCTTGCCGTATGTTTATTATTTGTTACTAAAATGACAGAAAAAACCCTTACATATACTTCAAATACTTCGGTGGTGGAGAAATGAGGGCCTAAAAAGCACTAAAATGCCTTTAAATTTCTACCAGGGAACTACAACAACAAATACAACACTTCAGGTAAGGCAGAGTTCATTTGATTCAACAGTTGCAGAGACATCGTCCAGAAACGAAATTTTGATACAATGTCTCCTTAAGTTAAGATTCTCTTTCGCAACAACTTGACAGACGTGGGCAAATAAAACTTGAATTACTTCCGGTTGGCGCGCAATGTAACATTCAAAGCCTTACTTTTGTTATCAGTTTTGGCTCTTCAGTAAACTTTCCTTATCACAAATATGCTAGAAGCAGTCAGACTGATATTTTGCTGACCCTGCATTTCACTTGAGATCTTACTGAGCCGCGCGGAGGCGCTGGAGCGTAGAAAACCGGAAGTTGAAATAACGTAACTGCCTCCTCTCAGTTTCGAAGATAACCTAAAAGTTTGTGAATAAAGGAGGAATGAAACGTAGAACACTTGGCACTAACAAGTAGCGAGTTTTCTATTTTCAAAATATTTTAGGAACTAAAGAGTTTTTCAGACAAGTAGCTTGACAGTTGACTTGCTACCTCACCTGGTTGTCGCAGTTTCCGGGTACACCAATAGAGCCCTTTGCGCCTAGTGGTCCAGGGGGCCCCTGATCACCGGTCGCACCTTGAACTCCCCGGGCTCCTTGAAGGCCCTTTAAACCGCAGTTTCCCTTGGCTCCTGTGTCCCCTTTTGTTCCAGGTGGTCCAGCGAACCCTCGAGCGCCTGTGTTACCAGGATTCCCGGTTGCTCCAATAGGTCCTTTAGGCCCTTGTACGCCTGGTGTCCCTGGGTCCCCTTTTTGGCCCTTTGGTCCCTCTACTCCGCGAGCACCTTGAGATCCGGGCAATCCTGGTGCGCCCCTGTCGCCCTTTGTTCCTCCCAAGCCTTGCAAACCCTGGCCACCCTCTCTACCGGTATCACCCTTTTCTCCCCTGGCCCCTTTGTCACCCCATTCACCTTTTGCACCATTTGAACCATGAATACCATCCTTTCCATCCGTACCACGTGGTCCATTCAGCCCCATGGGTCCTTGCGCACCCTTATCGCCACGTGGGCCTCTCTGTCCCTGGTGCCCAGGCTCTCCTCGGAGCCCAGGCGCACCCGCTTCTCCTTTGTCACCCTGAAAGAACAACAAGAGTAAAATATGTCACACCTCCTTCTTTTTCGACCTAAAATTTTTTTCCCTTGACAAATTGCCAAACGTTTTGCTCAACTGTTCTTCAATACTGAACACATCTTTTGATACTAATTTGATGATGTTATCATTGACGGGGACATCATACTAATTAAGGGAAACAGATGAAGTGCCCGCGGCCCATAACGCTAAAGCTATAAATGGTAATGAAATAAAATTTGGTGAGGTAGTAGAGAATCATAAATTAACTATATTGGTGTAGTTTAATTGGCGTTAAACGTCAACAATACGTCATTATGACGTCAAAACTATCAAAATTTTCGATTTTCACCAAAATTTTCCTAATCAAAGTAGAAAAATTTAGAGACGTTTCTGACTTAAAAAACCGACAAGTAAACGCTAATGTAGTTAGAACTTCCTCTTTAATATAACAGTATTTTAGAGAAAATGAGTATTACAAACAGAGTTTTTTCAGCGAAAATTTGATGTTCAAACCTTACACTAGCTTTTAAACTATAGCTTTCAAATTTTACTCGAATTCCTAGCTCTGAACATTAACAATGTCCCAGGATTGGTTTTTCGAGTTTCAAAGTTTTGGTCACGGGAAGGCCCTTTGCCGATTACACTAAAACTATCAAAGACAATGAAATAAAAGTTAGTTGGGTAGTAGAGCTAAAGCGCATAAACTTATAAACATGATGTAGTTAATTGGAATATAGCGTAATCCTTACGTCGTAATGACGCCATAACTGTCAAAATGTTAAGTTTTTAAAAAACCTCGCAAATCAAAGTAGAAAATTTTAGAGACACTTCTCATTAAAAAAAAACAACAAGTAATCTGTACAAAATGAAAAGAAAACTTCCTTCCTAGAGCGGAAACAAGAAACTATAATATTAAACGATAAACGAATTAGAAATTATGAACAGTCTCAACTAAAGCTTGCGGCTTTACCGCAACCAGACATACCTTTGGTCCTTTATTTCCCCCACAAGCGGTTCTTGTGCAGGGACAGTCTCCTTCGCGGGGACTGGGTTCAACTGGCTTAGTAATAATCGTAACCTGAAATATATGGTCAGCAATGTTACGAAAGAATGAAAATTAAAACAACGGTGTTTGATGTAGCTTTTTGATTTAATTGTAAACCAGAAGCCAACAATGTGCAGCAATAGATCCAGAAAATAAATAATAGAGAAATTTATTTGAAGGTGTCTGAAATCGCCTAGATGATGCTAATGAGCCTGCAAGCTAGCTCGAATTCATATCCGCGAGAAACGGAAATTAGAAAAAAAGGCGGATTCCCTCAATTTTTGCACAAATGAGCCGGCTCACGGACTAAAATTAAATGATGTGATATCGTTAAGCATGCCTGACTATCCTAGTTCGCTTTGGCATTTTGCGTTTTGGTATCATAACTTCTGAACCCTATGTCAGCATTTTTATCGCGTGTCTCCTTAAACCAAGCTAGATGTTGTAGTAAGTGTTTCAGAAATGATTTTCTGAAGTTCTTTTATTTAAAGGCATTAATCGGGACAGATGGAGGAATAGGCGCCCTTGACTGGTGTCAAAACAAAGCAAATGCCAATCTACCCATGGGGAAACTGTTTGTCACCATAGATAAGGTGTGATACCACTGTATACCTTATGTATGTTGTCAAGTACTGTCAAAACCCCAACCCCAATGGTGCACAATTTAATAATGGTAGAATAGATTTCCTCAGCACAAACATGCCCGTGGGGGAGTGCGTCAGGTTGGGACTACGTTTGACTAGTACAATAGGCATTTGCTCAACTTTCCCTTACTCTGGCGATAGAAGCAGAAGCAGAGACAAAAGAAACGCTCCGTTAACGGAAACGGAAGCTCAAAGAATGAACAGAAGATTCCTTCTTTCCTGTTGAGCTTCCGTTACACAGCGTAAACCAAAAAGACGGAAGCTGTCGATCGCGAGTTACCTAAAAATTCACGCAATCAAATATACCTTCTGGGCTACAGTGCTTAGGAACTGCGTCAATGACAGTGGCTCGGAAACTGTTTATGGAATATTAAAACGCACGAAAAATGATGACTTTATGTTAAATTTAGCCGTCTCACAAAGAATTTTCCCACAATGTTTTTTGACCCCGTGCTCAACTGGCCAACTGTCAGGCACGCCCTGGTGTATATTTTAAAAAAATATCGTTTACATTTTCACGGCAAAATTTTAGCAAAAGTCAATATTGGAACAATTAACATCATTAGTATGCGACACTCTGTACAACCTTTAAAAGTTGAGACAACTACGTATACCACCTCAACTGTCTTACAATTTCATTCATTTTAAACAAAACCAATGCGAAGCAAAACTTATAGGTTAAAAACGCCACCAAGAGAAGCGATTGAAAATATCTTTCAGATTTAAAGATGCGAGCTGGTCGATAGTTTTGCGTAAAACAACAAAAACTAAACAAACAAGGAAGACAAAAGAGGAAGACTGTTCTTCGACATGTCTACATAGTTTGGCTTCCACGATCACTTGAACTCACTACCACTACAACGCTCACGCTGCCTTCAGGTTTAGTGCAGGCGTTGTGCAGTTTTGAAGTTTATCGTGAAATTTGTTTCCTCTGCTCAAAGTTTCAGGGTGCTTCATTTAATTACCGAGCTAAAATTGTTAGGTTAAATAAATTGTGAAGTAGTTAATTAAATTGATAAATTGCAAGCTCTTCCACTGTGTTGTTGTTCAGTGCAGTTGAATCACTCTTCTACTTGATATAATCCAAGAAATTTTGTCAGTTTGTATCATTTGATAAATGTTGTTCAAGAATGCAGCTAACAAAATTCAATAACGAAGAGAAGAACAAAATAGTTAATGAGAATAAGTCGATCAAGGTAACATCGTAGAAGACCTTTACTTAATTGAATTAATTAAATAAAATTAAAACATTTTTTCCAGCTTCAATTAAAACGCAGAAATGTGCACAGTTGAGAAGTC
This sequence comes from Umimayanthus nakama, assembly GCA_027574985.1. NCBI lineage: Eukaryota > Metazoa > Cnidaria > Anthozoa > Zoantharia > Parazoanthidae > Umimayanthus > Umimayanthus nakama. The sequence goes on along the minus strand of JAOBRG010244204.1, from coordinate 6,930 downwards.
GTAAACCGTTCTCAACATTTTCTGTTTTCAGTTACCACAGTTCCTGTTTTTAGTTCCACCGTCGGTTGAAACTTTATACGGTAGATTGATGACAGTTATGAGGTACATCAAACTTGCTTTCAGCGAACGAGATCTTGAACAAATCTATACTTAAAGAATGCTCGGACTAATGATTTAAACCCATACCTTTGGTGTTGCCACTCGTTTGTCGGCTTTCGTTTTGCCACGAGAGCGAACCAGCACAATGTTTATAATTAGAAGTAACCCGAGGAAAAGCCGCATGACTGCTAAACGCTAAATGGAAATGATTGCTAATCTCTTTCAGCCTTTTACGCTTGTTGAATTTATTTCATTTCATCATTTGACTTCTTGATTAGTAAAACATTATTTACATGTGACGTTAAAAAGGTATGTAAACATTAACGAAGCTTTTAGAAGAGTTAACACAGTTTGGCTTTTCAATAATGGAAGAAACTCATACATCGTGTTTTGATTGTATAAACTATTTGGGCACGAAGAGTGATCTAGTGAGTGTGTCACAGTTGATGAAGTTTAAGCGATTTACTTTGTATTATTCCTGCCCCGAGAAAGTTAAATTCTTAGCTTATCACTGGACTGAAATCGCCAAAATGTTAAACTCTCTCTTTTTTTTAAATAAGAACCCGTTCTTTAGTATAAGAATGCGAGATTGAAAAAGACAAAAATTTAAGAAAAGTTTAGAATATACAAGGAAAGACGAAGAACTTTTATTTCCGCAACTGCTCAAAACCATGATTTGGGAATAATTTTTTTTCGGTGGATTTCGTCATTGCAATATTGCCTATACTACTGGCCTACATGTAAATTGTTGTGTATGTACGACTTTGTATTAAACCTAGTTTATTTACTATTTTGTTGTTTTCTTGCCGCTGATGGTAGTGCTGTGCCAAAAGAAAATAAAGAAAAAAACATAGACCCAAAACCAACAAATAAATGAAACTTGCTGAATCTGTAAAAACGTTTTTAATGCACGCATTTCGCATGCAACGCTAGCACAGCTCAAACCGAACTTGTAACATTTTTAATTCCCAGAGGGACCAACTTTATAGGGTGGTTGGGGGCCTGCAAACCATCGCAGATGAAAACTGTTTTATTTCTACATGAAACATCTTGCAAAATAAGAGGCAAAACGCATTAGAAGTTCGGCTTGCTTGTAATTACTATGTATAGCCCGATTTTGTTTATTGTTTAAGGTCTCGTATCCAGGGTCCAATGTAATCATTCCAAAACACAAAAACACATAAAAACATACCGCTATTTTGTTTATCTTCAAGATTAGTGTTCGCGGAGTAAATGTCTGCGAGAGAAAACTCCTGAATAATACGCAAGGAAAGCGAATATCAGGAGTTTCTCAGACGGTTCTTAACGAAAACCGCACTCTTTTTCAGACTAAAAATCAGGCAAAACGTTCACCCAGTTTTAGACAAACTCGACCCTGCAAACCTTTCCCTAATGGGCGGCACATTTTGAGGGGAGCACTGCCTGATAGCTCAAAATGTCCGCAAGCAAGGGAAATACGTACGATTGTTTTTTAATTGTTTGAATTGGATTTATCTTTAATAACTGTTAATTGAATTAGTTTGCGAGTTTGTTAAATTGACGCAAGCAACAAAGTAAAACTTTTTAAAACACCTTTTTTTCCTGATAAAAGACCGTTTTTATAAGAACATGGGCCTAAAAACTGCCCATAGTTTTAAGAACATGCTAAGAACACATTCGAGCTTGGGGGAAGGTGAAGAATTTCTATAATTTCTTATACTGCACAAAAGCATGGCATTACTGATTAGTTTTTCTTGGTTCAGAACTGAAATGGTGTTCCTCAGTGTCATTCTCCTAAAGATTAGTGTTGTGCAACTACAACCGACTTTGCTTATATTTACACGCTTTTTTTTACAAAAACAATTTTACTAGAACAACGATGCTCAGCTGATTTGCCCAAAAATAAGAACAACGTAAATGCATTCCAGGCTTTATTTTCCTTAACATAATTATATTACTTTCCTTAAACTCGACTGTGTCGAGCGTTAAAATTTTACAAATGTTGATATCGATGGAATTCCATTGCGATTTATTTGGCTTGGTGATCACAAGTTGGGTAATATTGGAATATTTCAGGAGTTATTTCTAATTTTTGTTGTCCTCACGGGTACTTTTGAAAATAAGAACATCTTAAAAATAATTGAGGCTGCATGAAATTTCCTAAAATATCAAGAATGGTTAGGCTCGGCCAAAACTTGTTGGTTCTTCTTTTAAAAAAGGCGTGTATTTGTTGTTAAACATTGTTTACTTGCCAGCCAGAATAGCGATTTATAATAACTAAGGGTGTTTTCAGGTAAGAACATTCAGTTGAGCCTCAATCCAAAAATAGGACGTTCTCATAAAAAAGACGTCTAGACCAAGATGGGTTACTGCACAAATACGTAACCAAAAGTTTTGATGTGTCTTTTATCATCCCGCGGAAGATGTGTTGCCTCATTCCCGCACGTGTTTGAGTCGTAATGTAGTCCAGCCGTCCCGAATCCCACGCGTGAGTCACACGAACTACAATCCCGCTCTTGGTTGGTAATAATTCCAATCCTAGCCCGCGAATGGTTGGGGTCATTGCCTGGCAACACGTTAAAACCTTCTTTGTTGCAGTTTTGTTGCAGGACAGAGTTATTGATTAGAGAAAGCCACTTCTTTCTACCAAGGCGGGTTGACCGGTATCTTAAAACAAAGGAAATTTGACAAATATTAATCTTTGGACTCCCCTTTTGTCTGTTTGCGATCCGGGAAAAGCAGAATCCCGGACAAAAACTGTGTTGTGCTTTAGGCAAAACACGTAGAAGACCGGTCATTTTGTTGGTCAACAAACGGCTTCATACCCGTTTACGTTGAACCAAACATTTTGTGTCTAGCAGAGTTGTAAACAAATATATTCTGCTTCGGTTAAGTCTTTGTTTAATTTAGTACTCCTTCCCAACCCCCGTTTCGATATAAAATGGCCCGTTACTGACTCAGCTCTATAGAAGGATACAAGCTTTCTGTCCTGGGTTGTGGTATACCTAAAGCAGCGGTATCATCTAATATTTATGTTATATGTATACACGTAGAATATTTGAAAGCTTCCTTTTAAGCCTGGTTTTCACGGGCGACGTATACGTAATGAACGGAAGCGCAAGCGTGAAAAGGGCCTTAGCCCAAGCCTAACGATGGAAGAGCAAGCACTAGAATGAAACCCTTTTCCTTCTGCTTCCGTCTGCGTTGTGTTCTGTTTCACGGCAACGTTAGTGAAGGAAGCTCAACAGAAGCACAAACAGAGACGGAAGAAAAAAGAAATCTTTCGTTCCTTCCGTCTCCGCTTCCGTCAGGCCTGCCCGTTTTCACGGTGACAAAAAAGTGTTGCGCTTGCGCTTCCATTCCTTACGTCACTTATGAAAAACAGGTTTTTTCCGTCAATAACAGACAAGTAATACAAGTTCAAACGATGCTGTTTCAGGGAGCCCTCTTCTGAAACCATGAGACCCCTATTCAATCCTTTCAACCTGCACTTAACAACCCAAGAGGCAATCGGTGAAGACCAATCCGTTAATACAAGTATATTTTAAAATATCTAAAATAAGAACCAAGCTATAAACATAAACACAAAGGTGACGCAAGTATACAGCTATTTCATAAAAGATTGTCATGGTCAACAGTTGATACTGCAACCGAAAGAAATTGTTGGGTTCAGACATCACAACTTACAAATTTAAGAGTGCAGGCTCATCACAATGGCACAGCCATACAGCAACATACTTCGCTGGTGCGTAATCACTCATTACAACTGTATAACTATATAGTTCTTTTCGGTTCCAGTATCGACTATTGACTATGACAACCTTTTTAGAAATAGCTGTATTCCATCTCAACAAGAAAACATACAACCTCCTCATGGTGTAGGAGTGGCTAACTATATATTCTAGAGACAACCGTCTGTCTAACACTATTCCCTCCAACCTAACGCCCCACACCCGTGATTAAGCTAGAGAGGCGAGTAACTCACTTTCCATCAGCAATAAGCGAGTAAAGGGACTGCGCACGGTAAGGCACCTTTATCCAGTGCCTGTCCGTGCCTTTCTCCATACCCAGACAAAGGTGTGCAAAAGGTGTGCTCCAGTAAGTAGGGAGTTTGGTTTCAGCGTTGCTATGTCCAGTCCACCCCCCTGAGGTTCCGTAAGACTGTTTGTTGATCCAATACGGGGAATTGTAGTGAAACGTTTTCTATGAACACAAAAAGAAAGCAAAAAAAGTCAAAAAACATCCGATGAAGTCATCCACTCTTCTGGAACATAGTTTCAGAGATAAATCACCTCATGAAGCAGAGTGGAGGGACTTCAAAAATCTGTTAATTTAGTTTAATAATAATTATAGGAATGTTTATTTTTTGTCTTCTTTTTTTTGTTCACGTATGTAAATTGTATATTTGTTTAAGTTTAATTTTTAAAAAACCCAATTGCTAAGGTCTATGTATTATTCGCCTTTGTTTGAAAGCCGTTTATTGTGATTCTCACGTGTAACTAAATAATGCAGTTTTCATTAACGTTTACGATTATCTATTCCGCGATGTTTGTGTTCTTAGACCTGCGGTGTTGGGTGGAACCAATTTACCTCTTTCAACTTTTCTTCAGGCGTTTCGGTGTTTTTTTTAGCGCTTTTTTGTTGGCGTTGTTTTAATTAGCCCCCTCTTCCCTCAATGTCCTCGATTATTCAAACCTATGTTGTAAAAACAACAACTTGCATTGTTTTGTAGTTAGATAGAATATTGATTCACGGTTTCGTCGATTGAATTTGAACTATTTCAGATATCTAGCTGAAATCAGTGTAAAACGACAACGCGCAGGTATTTGCATGTTAACGTTCCTGCTGTCTAGTAGCTTTGCTGGTCAGCGGGTAGACGCTTTTCACTCACTCTTCTGCCGTCAATTTTCATCACCAAAGTCCATCCTCCCTCTCCACACTGGCCCAGTCTCCCCATATGACAATACACGCGACTTTTCCCTCCATAGATCTTTGTTCTTAGGTAGTAGGGTCCACTCGGAGCATTTCTATAAAGTTATGAAACAGATTGAAATCAGTACTTCAATGTTTACATCGACTATACTCTCCATTAAGTTGTTTGAAGGTTTGGTAAAATGAGACACGTGTCTATTCGTGCATAACTCGAAAACGGCTTTATGGTAGAAGCTGAAGTTTCACAACCTCTTTCTAAATTTTTATGGGCAATACTTTAGTTTGTGTTTCGTAAGCAATAGCTAAACGCCATTGCTATGGTAACTCCATTTTCTAATACACTTTCCAACTTTTCATAATTCGTTTACTCTGCATTAAGAATACCATGCAATCAATATTTTCTTAATTACAAAGGGTGCCATGGACTTTTACAATTGTTTTCAGTTAAACTCATTTTCCTCGACAAAGCAATGCGTTCTGGGTAAAAATTTGAAAATTCGTGATTTTCCTTTTTTCTTGTTTGAACCAATAAAAATTCAAAAAATCGATATAAAATGATTGTATAACCAGCTATGTGGCCCTGTGACGCCATCTGCAAAATTGTGTATCATTAAGCCTGCTCTTAAAACAGTACTTTGGACTAAGGAGTCAAGTTTTAAAGAGCTTCTGGTAAAAAGATTAAGTCGTTTAAACATTGAAGAGATAATCACTAAATGCATAAGTTTTATTTGTGCCTTGTCTCGCGGATTGGGCCTGTTGCGCGAAGCGTTGCACAAAGACAAACAAAGCTCTATTTTTCGCAACGGATTTCAGCAACTTAAAACACCATTGCACAGTATATCTCCCCCCAAGCAGCTCGTCTCGCAATTTTACGGCAGTTTTAACAGGGAAGCATGCGCACACTACTTTCCTTTCAATCCGAGGAGCATTGCAAGACAAGTTGCTGAAGAAGTTGCACAGTGTAACAGGGCCTCAACACTAAACCTCGGCAACTTGCAACACTGACTACGTTTTCAACCTTTGCGAGAAAAGTTGCAGAGAAAATGGCGCAGTGTAACAGTGCCTTAAAACAAGCAAATACAAATCCACTTGTGACACAATAATTTCCTTTAATCTTTTGCGGACATAGGACAAGGCATTGCATTTTCTCCTTGCCATGAAAGTACGTCCGTTGCTTGGTCGAGACTTAGGCAAAAGTTAGTTTCTTCAATCGGTTCTGTCAAGGTCTTTGACCTTGTCTCAGCTGGTGGAAACATTTTTTTTCCTTTAGCGCATCTGGGACATTTAATTGTTACCTGCTAACGATGTAACTAGTGGTGGAATCTGCCGTATCTTTATACTGCTCCGCTTCGCATCGGAGAGTGCCATGTTTCTTTAGGTATGTGTTTTAAGGGTTTGGTTGAAGCATTTGGGGAAGATTTATTCAACTTTATTTCGTTAAGTATGTAATTGTTTTTGCTTTTTCAATCCACCCTTGTAATTCAATGCACTTATTACAACACTCCATAATGCTCGCGACAGAATCGGTGGGTCAAGGGAAAATTGCATTTGCATTAATGTTCGATTGAAGCAATATAGGTAAATTCATTTAAATTTATGTTCATTCTTGGACTTTTGTTTCTTTTCACCCTACCCCCCTGCAGTTATACCGGCATGCAATTGTTGCAATGCACTCCTTTATGCTTAATCGTAATGGGATATATGGGTCAACTATCGAAAGGTTGCATGTGAAGTAATGGTTTGATTGAAGTATTTGGGGTATGTTGTTCCACCCTATTCCGCCTGGGCTTTTTTGGAGTTCCTGGGCCTGGGGGTGGGGGGGGGGGGGCTTCAAAACCCCCCTCTCCATAAATCCGAAAGTATTAACGCTATTGTCATGAAACTTGGAGGTTAGATAGAACTTGATTACCTAATTAATTT
>JAOBRG010244093.1:0-16746 GCA_027574985.1 Umimayanthus nakama | reverse complement strand
TTAGGTATGAAACCTGTTTAAATCAACGTAATAGTTAGTTAGTAAGTTGTTTGGTTGGTTGGTTAGTTAGTTAGTTACAATAGTTAGTTGGTTAGCCAGCTAAGTAGTCAGTTAGGTACTGTAGTTATGTGGTATTTAATTAGCCCCATTCCGCCTGGGAGGTGGGGCTTTTGATGCCCGCGCCAACTTTAAATAGCTGGCAGTTTCAGACGATTGAAGATAATCCCTCTATATCATAGGAGTTTTCCTTAAATTTACCTGGCAGTTTATGAAGTTGTAAAAATTTGGTTATGGAGCCTGATGCTGCCATAGCAACAGCATTTTGAAGGGCATGTTTAGCTGAAATTTGGATTTCTTGTTATTTTTTACACTAAACTGGATTGTGATGCTTGGGATCAAGTAACTTAGTAACCTTGAACACTACAGTTTTATCGGCCGATCTGTGACGCCACCGATAACGTCATGCAAATAAAAGGGCAAAACGTAAAATCTGGCGAATGACGTCATAACAGTTTAACTTTGACTTTCCGATTTTTTTTCATTTTCGAATCTCGGCTTGTTTGGTTAGTTTAAGACCCCATTTACTAAAGAAGCTCAAAAACATACACAACATTAAGCACGAGTGTCAAATTCGCCACTTCCCGTTTTGCGGTTCAAATTTATCTAAATCTTGTGTATCTCTGCAATACAAAACATTCAATTGATTTAAATGGCCTAAAATCAAAGTTTGTTGTTCGACGTAATGATCAAGTGCTTTTAAACAAGAATTTTTAGCTGTGTTGGCCTTCTGTACATATATAAGAAGAAATATCTAAAAAACACTGATTTGGGGGAACGTGACGTCACTGTTACGTCATCATGACGTCAAATTTGCGTGTATCCTATTCGAATTAATTAGGTCATCTATCTAACCTCCAAGTTTCATGACAACAGCGACAATAGTTTCGGATTTAAGGAGGGGGCGGCTTTTGAACTTCTCCCCCAGACCCAGGAACTCCAAAAAAGCCCATGCGGAATAGGGTTAATATACTAGTTTAACTTTATAAAAGTGAAGTTTTTCAAAGTTTTACAAACCTCAGCTAACTCTTCCAGTTTTCTTCGAAGCTTATCTGCAACCAAACTTCGTTCTTTTGGCGAGGAAATGCTGTCGTCTGCAGCAGCGCAATAAATCTGAAAACACATTACAGTTGGACACGTTGAAATTCAGTGATAGGGCACCTTCTTAACGTTACGACCTTCGCCACGACCTTCGACTTATGTGTTTTACCTTTGAAGTTACACATGCACTAGCTAGTTCACTGGTCAGGGCCTCGAGAAAGGATATGTTAACAAACTACGTTATTTCATGTGCTCAAACAAATGAAAACAAATAGCTGCACGACGAGACATTTTAAAGAAAGAAGAGCAAGCCATAACACGTTAACTTACAACCAACGTTTATGCATGGTGTACGATTGTAAGCAATTCCCAAGCAAGCTTTGTTCAATTTCCACCCACCACATCAAATGGTTCGTACTTAAGGCGTATATGAAACTCTATTCGCAATATCAAACTATATAGAAAATAATTTTCGTTTAGATTTTGAAGATCTGAAAGAGTAAGAGCTAATACTACCTCCATCGTTTCAAGAAGGGTGGGCTTCTTTGGCAAACTTGAAATAGTTGTTGCCTTATAGCTTGATTCACTCAGGTTGGACGCCTCTTGGGGAATAGTGGTGCTGCTTGCTGTTGTTTTTTCTACAGTGGAAACAAAAGAAAATAAATGAGTTACAAAAGATTGATGTAAAAAGAGCTTCCTGACATCAAACATGCGGTTTCTCTCCAAGTTCCATCAAAACTACACCCATACTAAAGATAATTATTTAACACAGGGCCCTTTTGGATACCAGTCCCAAACTGAATGCACCGCCCTGTTTAAACAATTTTGATTAATTCGTTGACTGCAACACAGCTACGTGTCTTTTTAGCTTTAACTGAAACTGTAGTATTTGTTGACAAATGGAACTTTCATTTGTGTAGTGTTATCAATATAAATATTTAGAGAAAAAAGATTTAAGAAAGTGTAAATATGCTAAGTCTCTATTTGTGTATAAACATATAACAAGTGTTAAGGTGAAAAATTGAACTACTGTAACTAGATGTTTAATGATTGTCCGTTTGGTATTATTTTCGTGCTTTAGGTTTCCAGTGTTAGTAGAACACTCGCAGTGTAAAAGCAATTGTCGACATATATGATGCAAAGAAATCTAACGTACCAATGATAACACAGTCGGATACGTCTACACTGGCATTTCGTAGTGTTGTGTGGTTCTCTGCACAAGAGAAGCAGCTGGTTTGTCCCTGCCAAGGTTGGTAGGTGCCGCTGGGACACTCCAAACACGAGCTGGTGTTATTCTCAAACGTACCAGGTGGACAGTTTACTGATAAAAAGGAATAACGCAATTTGGTTATAAACGCTTTTACTTCACACACATTGTTTGAGTTGATCTTCGATTTATAACCCGGTCGTTTTAAAAGCGAAACTCACATGCATTCTTGGTATAGTTCAACTTTTTTGTGGTAATGCAAGGGATCTTACACACTTGATATTATGAAAAACAACAACACTTTATCTAAAGGGAAAACAAACTTTATCTTGTTAGAAAAGTGCTACGCAGTTGTTTTACTAATGTACCTAGAACCTTCTTATATAATGTAAATTAAACGATGTATGCGGCATTCAACCCCAGTCGATAAATTATAGAGCCACTATACTTCTTTGGTACAACAATGCTATGATAGTTTTCTTTTAAGATGTTTACTTATATATAAATATATTACTCAGACAATAACTTGTCAGTGCATGGTAAGGAAAAGTTTCTAGCAATATATAATGAAAAACCTTAATCAAAACCTTGACAAGATTCATCTATTTTTTATTAAAAAACCCGGTTCAACAAAACAAACTACCTACCACAGACAATCCAGTTTTCGTGAAGCTCTTGTCCGCGGTCGCATGGTGGCGTTGGTACGAAAGCATGAAAACTTTCGGAGGAACCAATTAGAGTGGTCTTGTTCATCTTTATGACAAAACTGTTGTTTAGTGTAGCATGATGTAGGCCAATGAGTGTCTTACTAAGTAACCTTCGCGTCTTGTCAATATGAATTGCAATAGACTTGAACGATAAATTGGTTGCAACGCTTTTGAATGGCTCGTTTGTACCAAGAACAAAACTGAATGTCGCATTATGAAGATAGTTTTCCTTATAATTAACACTGTGAAGTAACGCAGCAGAAATGTTAAGAGATTGCAACAATCTTTCTTCTATTTTAGCGTTCAGATCTCTGCCCAACTTGAGTGGAAGGGAAACGTTTTGTTCGTGATTTTGGCATGTTTTGTTGGCGAAAGTAGCATTACAGGGTTTGGTAGATCTGTTACGCTCGTAGTCCCGTGTGATATTCACCGACAGTGTGATAACTCCACCAACCAGTGGCATTGCTATTGTCGTTTTCAACACATCCAGCCTTGCTTTCTTGCTTTGTACGGTGCCGTGTACATTGGAAGCTTCACAAAAATACAATCCTTCATCATCAGGTTCTGCAGATGTTTTGAAATATAATGCTTTGGTAAAATTAGTGAGTTTTGTCGGCTTGGTGGAGTTTCTGAAAAGGACGTACCATTGGTAGGTCGGGCGAGGAGTCCCAGTAGCACTGCAATTGAACATGAACGGCTTTTCGCTTCCTCGGATGAAATGAACACTCTTTGGACTTTCAGTTATACTTGGTGTTTCCTCAATTCTTACAATTGTTACATTCGATACCGTAGATCCTTTTCTGTTAGAAATTTTGCATACATAAGCCGCTTCGTCGCTCTTCTTAACGTTTGCCAGTTTCAAGAAAAAGTTGGTTTCGTTGGGGATTTCCTTAGTGTTCTTTTTCCATTTGATCTTCATTGGTGTGTCACTTACACTTTTACAGAAAAGTGTGATGGTTTTACCCTCGACAGCGGTCATAACCAGTGGTGAGCTTTCAAGGACTTCAGGTATTTTGCCACAGAGCGTTGTTCTGTCTTTTGTTTTATTCAAAAGTGTCTTTAGACGGTCAACTCTTTCGACGCCCTCGTCAGCCGTAAATCTGTCTTGAATTAGGCTAAATAGCCAAAGCTTTAGCTCAGGGATCGACTGCTTGATTTCGGATCCTATTTTGACGTCATCTTCGTACTCATACAAGTCTTCAAGACCATTGAAAAAATAGTTAAAGCAATTCTCAGTTCCAGAGCAGCCGTGGAAGTTCTTTGCGTCTGTCAGAATTTCAAGAGATCCTTGCCATGCAAACAACGTTTCATTCCAAGACAACATTTCAAGTTGATCTTGATGAGCAGACTTGAAAGCTCGTAGCATTGCTATGTATTCTTCAATGGCAAGAGAATTGTTGTATGGAAAAGTTGTTTTGTGTTTGCTGCCAGCAACTTCGTCTATTACTATACCAAGAGAACTCGCGTCCGAGCTAACAGTTTCCTCTATTTTGCCTTTTTGTTTAATAGTTTTGACAAGAGAACCGACAACATCATCAAAATAACTGTTGGCGTTGGTCACAAAAGTGCACTCGCTGCTGTCTTCGTTATTTAGCATTACATCCTTGTAAAAAGACGAAAGAGAAACAGATCGCTTAGATCGAAGTGGTTCAGGCTTGGACAACAATGGACCGACTATTTTCTTTATGGCAGTGGAAACGGATCGCTGAACATTTTGAAAGTCTATCACTACTTCGACTGTTTTCCTAACTCCTGTGTATGAAACTGCAGAAACCAAAACAGGAAATCGAGTAGTTGTTCCTGATGATGTAATTAAGTTAAATTTAATTCTTTCAACAGCAATAAGTTTGCTTCCGCTGCTTCTGTCCAGATGACTGGCAAGCTCCAATCCTTTCTTGTTGAGAGAGTTTGCCTTGTTGAAAGAAGCGAGAGCTAAACTTTCTGCTGACCGCGATTGCAAGAGTAGAATGTTAGTCAAATTCAATTGGCGCCAAGCAAACTCTTCTCGTTTTTTGGCTAGTTTTAGTTGAATAGCTTCTGAATCTACCTTGCTCCCTTTCTTTTGTAGCTCATTAAACTCCTCAAAGAGCGTTTTGTTGTGATGTTTTAACACGCTGCCGAAAGTGTGCTGTCTTTTTATGCACTTTCGGTTTTCTGACATACAGGAGGAATCAAGAAGGTGAAAAATCTTCGGTTTGCATTTCAAACTCGTCGCTGCTCCATAGCCTTTAGTTGGTACTGTGATGTACTTTTCATTGCACTTGTACTCTGTTACTTCCCTGGGTATGCTCTCCAGATAACTTTGAGTTTCTATAAAATGTTTCTTTTTTGGGGGTCCAGGCACTGTTGTACACTTCTCAGAACATCCACCAAACGCTCCAGAGAGACCTGCTTTAAAGCAACGGAAACGACATATCAGAGCTGCAATGAAAGCCCGAAAAACCCTTCCGCCACAGTTTCTCTCACAGTGAGTCTTCCAGGTTGGTACTAAATACGATTGTTTCTTAAAAACCTGCCTGGTAACCTCTTTGTAAACGACCGCTTTTTGCTCTTTACAGTCACGAGTATATGTACCTACATTTGCCCTTTCTTGAACTAATTCAACAACACATTTTACGTTAACATTGCGTGTTTTGTTGCATTGCATCAGCTGGCATGGATAGCTGTTTGACTCGTTGAGATAGCTCACAAACGGGTTGGAAAAGTCTTCTTTTGCCCAATCATACAACTTTCTTGAGACCAAATAACGATGTCTTGCTTCTTCTCTGACTGATATTGCGTCTCGAAGCTTCGCCTGTTGTCGTAGTGAAATTTCTTCTATTGCCCGTCTTCTCGTCTGAGCCTTATTGAGCGCATTTTTTGAAATATTTAAGCTCGCCAGCGCTTCAGACACAATTTTTCTGGTATAGCTAAGTGCTTTGTCTTCAAAGAGTTTTGCAAGTTCAGTCGTTTGGTTCATTGTTCCAGTAATATGATAAGTCAACGATTCCCAACTCCAAGCAGTAGATTTGGCTTTGACGTAAATTTCAGAACAATATTTTTTATGAATGCGGCCAGCGGTTTCGACCGAGAGCCAGCCATCTGTTATGTTTACTGTAACTTCATTTTCAAGACCAAGCAACTCCAATTTTCCTCTGAAAAGTGTTATTAAGATGTTATTATATCGGTTTATCATGCCGAAGATTTTTTCTCCGTTTCTTACTCTAAGGATGCGCCCTATTCTAGCTCTTGATTTCACAGTGACGTGACGTCACTGTTACGTCATCATGACGTCAAATTTGCGTGTATCCTATTCGAATTAATTAGGTCATCTATCTAACCTCCAAGTTTCATGACAACAGCGACAATAGTTTCGGATTTAAGGAGGGGGCGGCTTTTGAACTTCTCCCCCAGACCCAGGAACTCCAAAAAAGCCCATGCGGAATAGGGTTAATATACTAGTTTAACTTTATAAAAGTGAAGTTTTTCAAAGTTTTACAAACCTCAGCTAACTCTTCCAGTTTTCTTCGAAGCTTATCTGCAACCAAACTTCGTTCTTTTGGCGAGGAAATGCTGTCGTCTGCAGCAGCGCAATAAATCTGAAAACACATTACAGTTGGACACGTTGAAATTCAGTGATAGGGCACCTTCTTAACGTTACGACCTTCGCCACGACCTTCGACTTATGTGTTTTACCTTTGAAGTTACACATGCACTAGCTAGTTCACTGGTCAGGGCCTCGAGAAAGGATATGTTAACAAACTACGTTATTTCATGTGCTCAAACAAATGAAAACAAATAGCTGCACGACGAGACATTTTAAAGAAAGAAGAGCAAGCCATAACACGTTAACTTACAACCAACGTTTATGCATGGTGTACGATTGTAAGCAATTCCCAAGCAAGCTTTGTTCAATTTCCACCCACCACATCAAATGGTTCGTACTTAAGGCGTATATGAAACTCTATTCGCAATATCAAACTATATAGAAAATAATTTTCGTTTAGATTTTGAAGATCTGAAAGAGTAAGAGCTAATACTACCTCCATCGTTTCAAGAAGGGTGGGCTTCTTTGGCAAACTTGAAATAGTTGTTGCCTTATAGCTTGATTCACTCAGGTTGGACGCCTCTTGGGGAATAGTGGTGCTGCTTGCTGTTGTTTTTTCTACAGTGGAAACAAAAGAAAATAAATGAGTTACAAAAGATTGATGTAAAAAGAGCTTCCTGACATCAAACATGCGGTTTCTCTCCAAGTTCCATCAAAACTACACCCATACTAAAGATAATTATTTAACACAGGGCCCTTTTGGATACCAGTCCCAAACTGAATGCACCGCCCTGTTTAAACAATTTTGATTAATTCGTTGACTGCAACACAGCTACGTGTCTTTTTAGCTTTAACTGAAACTGTAGTATTTGTTGACAAATGGAACTTTCATTTGTGTAGTGTTATCAATATAAATATTTAGAGAAAAAAGATTTAAGAAAGTGTAAATATGCTAAGTCTCTATTTGTGTATAAACATATAACAAGTGTTAAGGTGAAAAATTGAACTACTGTAACTAGATGTTTAATGATTGTCCGTTTGGTATTATTTTCGTGCTTTAGGTTTCCAGTGTTAGTAGAACACTCGCAGTGTAAAAGCAATTGTCGACATATATGATGCAAAGAAATCTAACGTACCAATGATAACACAGTCGGATACGTCTACACTGGCATTTCGTAGTGTTGTGTGGTTCTCTGCACAAGAGAAGCAGCTGGTTTGTCCCTGCCAAGGTTGGTAGGTGCCGCTGGGACACTCCAAACACGAGCTGGTGTTATTCTCAAACGTACCAGGTGGACAGTTTACTGATAAAAAGGAATAACGCAATTTGGTTATAAACGCTTTTACTTCACACACATTGTTTGAGTTGATCTTCGATTTATAACCCGGTCGTTTTAAAAGCGAAACTCACATGCATTCTTGGTATAGTTCAACTTTTTTGTGGTAATGCAAGGGATCTTACACACTTGATATTATGAAAAACAACAACACTTTATCTAAAGGGAAAACAAACTTTATCTTGTTAGAAAAGTGCTACGCAGTTGTTTTACTAATGTACCTAGAACCTTCTTATATAATGTAAATTAAACGATGTATGCGGCATTCAACCCCAGTCGATAAATTATAGAGCCACTATACTTCTTTGGTACAACAATGCTATGATAGTTTTCTTTTAAGATGTTTACTTATATATAAATATATTACTCAGACAATAACTTGTCAGTGCATGGTAAGGAAAAGTTTCTAGCAATATATAATGAAAAACCTTAATCAAAACCTTGACAAGATTCATCTATTTTTTATTAAAAAACCCGGTTCAACAAAACAAACTACCTACCACAGACAATCCAGTTTTCGTGAAGCTCTTGTCCGCGGTCGCATGGTGGCGTTGGTACGAAAGCATGAAAACTTTCGGAGGAACCAATTAGAGTGGTCTTGTTCATCTTTATGACAAAACTGTTGTTTAGTGTAGCATGATGTAGGCCAATGAGTGTCTTACTAAGTAACCTTCGCGTCTTGTCAATATGAATTGCAATAGACTTGAACGATAAATTGGTTGCAACGCTTTTGAATGGCTCGTTTGTACCAAGAACAAAACTGAATGTCGCATTATGAAGATAGTTTTCCTTATAATTAACACTGTGAAGTAACGCAGCAGAAATGTTAAGAGATTGCAACAATCTTTCTTCTATTTTAGCGTTCAGATCTCTGCCCAACTTGAGTGGAAGGGAAACGTTTTGTTCGTGATTTTGGCATGTTTTGTTGGCGAAAGTAGCATTACAGGGTTTGGTAGATCTGTTACGCTCGTAGTCCCGTGTGATATTCACCGACAGTGTGATAACTCCACCAACCAGTGGCATTGCTATTGTCGTTTTCAACACATCCAGCCTTGCTTTCTTGCTTTGTACGGTGCCGTGTACATTGGAAGCTTCACAAAAATACAATCCTTCATCATCAGGTTCTGCAGATGTTTTGAAATATAATGCTTTGGTAAAATTAGTGAGTTTTGTCGGCTTGGTGGAGTTTCTGAAAAGGACGTACCATTGGTAGGTCGGGCGAGGAGTCCCAGTAGCACTGCAATTGAACATGAACGGCTTTTCGCTTCCTCGGATGAAATGAACACTCTTTGGACTTTCAGTTATACTTGGTGTTTCCTCAATTCTTACAATTGTTACATTCGATACCGTAGATCCTTTTCTGTTAGAAATTTTGCATACATAAGCCGCTTCGTCGCTCTTCTTAACGTTTGCCAGTTTCAAGAAAAAGTTGGTTTCGTTGGGGATTTCCTTAGTGTTCTTTTTCCATTTGATCTTCATTGGTGTGTCACTTACACTTTTACAGAAAAGTGTGATGGTTTTACCCTCGACAGCGGTCATAACCAGTGGTGAGCTTTCAAGGACTTCAGGTATTTTGCCACAGAGCGTTGTTCTGTCTTTTGTTTTATTCAAAAGTGTCTTTAGACGGTCAACTCTTTCGACGCCCTCGTCAGCCGTAAATCTGTCTTGAATTAGGCTAAATAGCCAAAGCTTTAGCTCAGGGATCGACTGCTTGATTTCGGATCCTATTTTGACGTCATCTTCGTACTCATACAAGTCTTCAAGACCATTGAAAAAATAGTTAAAGCAATTCTCAGTTCCAGAGCAGCCGTGGAAGTTCTTTGCGTCTGTCAGAATTTCAAGAGATCCTTGCCATGCAAACAACGTTTCATTCCAAGACAACATTTCAAGTTGATCTTGATGAGCAGACTTGAAAGCTCGTAGCATTGCTATGTATTCTTCAATGGCAAGAGAATTGTTGTATGGAAAAGTTGTTTTGTGTTTGCTGCCAGCAACTTCGTCTATTACTATACCAAGAGAACTCGCGTCCGAGCTAACAGTTTCCTCTATTTTGCCTTTTTGTTTAATAGTTTTGACAAGAGAACCGACAACATCATCAAAATAACTGTTGGCGTTGGTCACAAAAGTGCACTCGCTGCTGTCTTCGTTATTTAGCATTACATCCTTGTAAAAAGACGAAAGAGAAACAGATCGCTTAGATCGAAGTGGTTCAGGCTTGGACAACAATGGACCGACTATTTTCTTTATGGCAGTGGAAACGGATCGCTGAACATTTTGAAAGTCTATCACTACTTCGACTGTTTTCCTAACTCCTGTGTATGAAACTGCAGAAACCAAAACAGGAAATCGAGTAGTTGTTCCTGATGATGTAATTAAGTTAAATTTAATTCTTTCAACAGCAATAAGTTTGCTTCCGCTGCTTCTGTCCAGATGACTGGCAAGCTCCAATCCTTTCTTGTTGAGAGAGTTTGCCTTGTTGAAAGAAGCGAGAGCTAAACTTTCTGCTGACCGCGATTGCAAGAGTAGAATGTTAGTCAAATTCAATTGGCGCCAAGCAAACTCTTCTCGTTTTTTGGCTAGTTTTAGTTGAATAGCTTCTGAATCTACCTTGCTCCCTTTCTTTTGTAGCTCATTAAACTCCTCAAAGAGCGTTTTGTTGTGATGTTTTAACACGCTGCCGAAAGTGTGCTGTCTTTTTATGCACTTTCGGTTTTCTGACATACAGGAGGAATCAAGAAGGTGAAAAATCTTCGGTTTGCATTTCAAACTCGTCGCTGCTCCATAGCCTTTAGTTGGTACTGTGATGTACTTTTCATTGCACTTGTACTCTGTTACTTCCCTGGGTATGCTCTCCAGATAACTTTGAGTTTCTATAAAATGTTTCTTTTTTGGGGGTCCAGGCACTGTTGTACACTTCTCAGAACATCCACCAAACGCTCCAGAGAGACCTGCTTTAAAGCAACGGAAACGACATATCAGAGCTGCAATGAAAGCCCGAAAAACCCTTCCGCCACAGTTTCTCTCACAGTGAGTCTTCCAGGTTGGTACTAAATACGATTGTTTCTTAAAAACCTGCCTGGTAACCTCTTTGTAAACGACCGCTTTTTGCTCTTTACAGTCACGAGTATATGTACCTACATTTGCCCTTTCTTGAACTAATTCAACAACACATTTTACGTTAACATTGCGTGTTTTGTTGCATTGCATCAGCTGGCATGGATAGCTGTTTGACTCGTTGAGATAGCTCACAAACGGGTTGGAAAAGTCTTCTTTTGCCCAATCATACAACTTTCTTGAGACCAAATAACGATGTCTTGCTTCTTCTCTGACTGATATTGCGTCTCGAAGCTTCGCCTGTTGTCGTAGTGAAATTTCTTCTATTGCCCGTCTTCTCGTCTGAGCCTTATTGAGCGCATTTTTTGAAATATTTAAGCTCGCCAGCGCTTCAGACACAATTTTTCTGGTATAGCTAAGTGCTTTGTCTTCAAAGAGTTTTGCAAGTTCAGTCGTTTGGTTCATTGTTCCAGTAATATGATAAGTCAACGATTCCCAACTCCAAGCAGTAGATTTGGCTTTGACGTAAATTTCAGAACAATATTTTTTATGAATGCGGCCAGCGGTTTCGACCGAGAGCCAGCCATCTGTTATGTTTACTGTAACTTCATTTTCAAGACCAAGCAACTCCAATTTTCCTCTGAAAAGTGTTATTAAGATGTTATTATATCGGTTTATCATGCCGAAGATTTTTTCTCCGTTTCTTACTCTAAGGATGCGCCCTATTCTAGCTCTTGATTTCACAGTTCCTTCAAAAAAAATTGCGATGTGATCAACCGACACAAACTGTGGAGAAAACAATTGGGAAACTTTGCGCTGTATCCGCTCTGTCCCGTATTCAATGGTTGAATTCACCTGGTCAAAACACAGGCGGTTTACACAGTAGTTTGTTGTCATCATGAAGGCGAATCCCTTTAGTTCTTGATGGATTGACGACACTTTTGACTTGAGGGAAGGCCACGATTGGGGTAGATCATGTTTAAATTGCTTGACTCGTGTAAACAAGTTCGGTGTTGCGTCTACCGTTGGATAAGCTGACAGTTGCATTTCCAATACATTTGCCATCTCCCTCGCGAATTGAGCTTTGAGGACAAGGGTTTTCTTCAAACACTGCAAGCTCGACAGATTTAGATCATTGAATTGTATCACGTCTGTCTTGTTCGTCCCTTCGTTGAGCAACTGGGTCGCTCTTGACACAGCAGCCGAGAAGGCGTTAACAAACTCGAACCACCGTGCTAGTTTGGGTTTTATTTCTGGCACTGACTCGCCTATTTCGTCAAGAGTCCTTCTAAAAGAAGGGAGAATGTAGTTGCGCAGCCGCCGAAGCTTTGTTTGAGTTTCTGTGACACTTGCCGGTTCAAAGCCAACTTGTTTACCACCCGTTATTTGGTGGAACACAGAGAAGTACAGCGATTGACGTTTTGAAGAATGCTTGAATACCCGCGCGAGGGGAGTGTTTTTCCACGGGTTGATCATGCCGTTAAGAAGAAAAAACAAGCCTTGGGACTGATTGTTGTTCTTCCCTGGGTAACAAAAAGATATAACAATCCGTTTTAGAATGCATCACATTAATTTAACAAGACAACCAACTCCGCGTTCTTATACAAAATTCGTTTCATTTACGTTTCCATAGATTTTTAAAAGACAAAGAAAAGGTTGTATGACCATCTGTGGCGATTTAAAACGTTTTAAAAGCATTTTAAAGCAGTAACTTGGACACAATATGGTAAAATTTTTGAAGTCAGGCGTTTCATTTTTTGCTGGTTGATCGTCCGGGTTGGTATAGTCCTAAGAAAGACTGTTGTCGGTAGTGCGGTTAACGTTTCGAATACCCCTATGAAAGTCATCTTTATAGCCAATATTATATCGTTCATACGATATGTATTGTTATTTTATAGCGTTAGAGCTTGTTAATAGGCGTCAATGCCTGATTCGGTTAGATCAAATGCGGATCGCAACCAATCTTTTTGATGTTTTCTAAACCTCTTTCACCAAACTGATCGTGAAACGCGGTATCCTGCGTTTGGAGCCGATTGGCCAAGGTGTCTCGAAACGTTTTCTTGAGGGAAAGTGATTCAAATATTGTCGTGAAGACTTTCTTAAGACAATCGGAACTCTTAGTGTTATTTTGACGTATAATTAGTTTACTTCACGTAATCATATTATTATTATATTATATATCATCATGTTGTAATCATGTATCACTTGTTTTTCTAATCATTTTCTTATACAAAAGTGCGAACATATTTTTCTTGTCTTTTGTTCACATGTGTAACAACTGGGTTTGTATCGTATTTTGTCCAGTTCAAATTAGTTAGTTCTTCAAAGGTAGACACTCAGTATGACACTTTTGTAACGCTGATGTCTTTTCTTACTCGGTCTGTTCACGAGTACAAATGTCTGTTCGTGAATTTTTGTTTTTGGAAATTCTTTGCACCCATTCAAAGCTAGCTTTAAACTTTTTAAATCTTCATGAAAGACGTACCTTCAAAATATCCATTACCAACAGCATTTTCATCTGTAAACTTTAAGTCCATCGTTTGGCCAAACACTTGCAAAGATACGTTGAAATCTGCTTTCTCCGCCTTGATTGATACGTTTAAGCCTTCTTCAAGTCCATTGACAAACATCTATTAACCCAATAAAACATAAAAGATTGTCGTCTAACGTTGATATTTACTGCTGCGCTTTTTATTTAAAACGAATGTATTGAAATAAGCATACAACCGTTGTCATATTTTGAGAATATTCAACAACATGAAATTGTAATACATCATTTGTTACTTTCAAGCATATAACCTTTAGTCGAAGCCATTCTTGTTTTGAAGGCAGTCGTTCCCCTCCAAATCTCCCCAGCACCCCCGCCTCCATCCCTCCTCTACGCTATGTAAGCCGTGTAGTACTTGATGAATACCATAACACTGTATCCTCCATTGTCAGTTGCAATTGGAGATTGGATCAAAACAGTTTTACTTATCAGTTAAACATTTTTAAACTACAGTGAATACTTTACTGACAAAGTTTGTATGCTATATAGTTCATAAACTAACAAGTACACTTACTCCGTCAACACGTTTAACTCCAATAACAGCCTCGCCCGTAAGTCGTAATGAAACTTGCAGTCCATCTGTAGAAGCTGCAACAACGTTGGCATTTCCACGAAGCCAAATGTTTTTGGTAAAGGTAGCCAGACTTACTAACCGATGTCCATTCCAAACCAGTCCTTGAAACTTGCGCTGAATAAGGTTTCCATCGCTAGATAAACCAACTGCCTGCAGATCAAAATCCCAACCTTTTGATTTCATATTCTGTAGCAACTGCATTTCTCTTATCGACTTTGAACCAGTTTCTGAGAAGCTCAGAGCTAATGAAGCATGGCACAGATCCACAGCGAAACAGGAAATCGATTTGGCAGGAAGCTGTAACTTGCTTTGGTCGATGCTTACTTCAGTTGCAATAGGTGGAGAATAAAAAGCGGCTGTAGTATCAGGCAGAAAAGGTAACTTTGAATGCATACAGCTAGTAGGTGCGTTAGACGGATTAGTGATGCTACCAAATGTGTTGTATACGTTGAAAACCTTATCATTTTTCAACCCGCGTAATGTCAACCAACAAGGGGATAATTTGGAAGTCTCCTGCATCAGAGAAATTGCAAAAGAGTCGTTTTGTAGGAGTTCATTCAGTTCAGGGCCAGTGATTGCGGCCGACCCATTTGTCTTGTCAATCAAACTATGCAGCACTTTATCTTGGGAAAGCTTTAGAGAACTCGATTCTGCTCCAACCAATGACAAAGGCAGCGAGACGTTTCCAGTGCCCCTAACGGTAACCACACCAGTTGTTTGAAAGTCCACCGGGTCTTTTTCTTCCCATGGTGCTGTTGATTGTAATGTTATCTTACACGAATGCGGATCATCCTTTTCAAGTTTGTGTTGTCCTTGTGGTAGTTCTCCGCCTACAACAGAAAACTTCTTAAAGACAGTGCCATTTGGGTAATCCTGTGAGCCAACAAATAACGTTTGATCTTTTGGTGTCTCGAACTCGTTTTTGTTTGAGCCATCTAGTCGATACTTAATGAGACAAACGTTTGGAACCTTTGCCAGCACTGAGAGATTGACTTCATAACATGACTTGTTAAGCCTAACTTCACTTGAAGGAAAAAACGTGATCTGCTCATCTGCCTCAATGACAACTGTAATATCCTCAGTAGGGTATGCGGAATAAGTTTGCTGGTTGACCTCAAGGCCTGCCTTCAGTTTAGGAAAATCAGGAGTGTGGATTATTCCAATTTGACATCTATCTCCCTCGTATCCCGTGTTTGTGCAGTCGCAGCTTATCTCATCGTTGCTATCCGCAGCACAGATTCCATTGTGTAGACAAGGGTTTGGGTTGCAGGGCCTCACCACTAATGCAATGAAAAACAAAGAAACCATAATATTCAAACTAAATGGCTTCTAACGCACTTTACATTAATCTAGCATACAAGAGTACACTGTTGGAAAAGTAAAATGGTGGTAACTCTAGAAACTGTTCTGTCTTCATAATCTCACAACAAAACTGAAAGAAGACAAAATTTCTGTGGTAAACACTATAACTTTGCCTTTGGGTGGAATATAAAACATATGATTTTACTGAACTTTCAACAGATTACTTTGCTGCACATACTTTGCCACTGGCAGACATTAGTTATTAGTTATTTTTGTAGGAATTATTGATTTATACGAGAAGAAGGAGAGCGATAACGCATGATCTAGACTAAATAAGAAAAACTTAATTTGCCCGTTTGTTAGGATTTCAGCACTTTAACAAACTTTATACGAATAGTTGTTGCTTAGTTTACCATGTTTTGAAACAGACGACGTGAAGCGAAACCACTAACCGTCAATTATCTCTAATCAATCTACCACAACAATATAATGCTGTTTAATTACTTCAACATGCAACTAAGAAACATCATTTCTAAGCTGATACAGAACTAACTGCAGTTAAACACACATTTGCACGCTTTGTTTTAAATGTACAACCTATTTACAAAGTACAGGCTTCGTTCATCCGCAAAGAAATAAGGTGGCTTTAAATTCCTAATACATCTAAACTCGCTTTCCATTTAGCAGGTTCGGCCGGTCTGACCAGTTAGTACTTTAATTAAAAGCGCGAGTTCTCAGAATTTTTTCTGGCCAGCCTTGTTAATCAATCTAGGAGCGGCTCAACTATTTTACTCCAGTCGGCCAAAGCACCGACTCTTGACTGGTCAGAACCAGCTATTTTCGGTAAGTCAAACCGGAAAATAAAAAGTGACATAAGAACGGTATTTGATGTGTATGAAATTGAGAGAAGTGAGATCATTTGAGAACACAACAAAATATAGCTCACTTTTGCACGAAAAGTTTCCTAAAATCCAAGAAACACCTGCCACGCCTTGCACTACGTTGCAGGACACCATACCATCTCCGATACCATAGTAACCGTCTTGGCAGAAGATTGGACAGGAAGATCCAAAAGCCGTGTCTTCATTGCAAAATAACGGTACCTCTGAGTTTGGAAAAGGGACGAGTGCTGGGCAATGCATTGCTAAGAAGGAAATAAAACTGGGTTTAACTTAGTTATTAGGTGTACTGTGTTGAGTTTCATAAAAAATAGACATTCATTTTTTATTTTCTACAATCTGCTTAATCTACCACTAGTTTACTGGTGCGAGACTTTTAAGGATTTAATGAACATAAAAAAGCTTTTTCACTTTTGTTCTTCGTGCCTGACGTTTTTTTCGGGATTCTGTCAAGCGTATCTTCTCCAAAACAGACCTGCACCTCCCTCCTCCCCCCC
>JAOBRG010243982.1:0-16747 GCA_027574985.1 Umimayanthus nakama | reverse complement strand
CATAATTTGGCAAAATTTCGAGCACTGCTAGTAGCATAATATGCCACTTTTAGGAGCACAATCCGCCAAGGCCTAACGTCCACCCCTTTTGTGGGTAACACAACGTCCTCCCCAACATCCATCCCTTTTTGTGGGTAACACAACGTCCTCCCCAACATTCATCCCTTTTTGTGGGGAACACGACGCTCTCCCCAACGTCGACCCTTTTTGCGGGCAACACGACGCCCTCCCCAACGTCCACCCCTTTTGTGGGTAACACGACGCCCTCCCCAACATCCACCCCTTTTGTGGGTAACACGACGCCCTCCCCAACGTCCACCCCTTTTGTGGGTAACACGACGCCCTCCCAAACGTTCTACCCTTTTGTGGGTTACACGACGCCCTCCCCAACTTCCACCCCTTTTGTGGGTAACACGACGCCCTCCCCAACGTCCACCCTTTTTGTGGGTAATACGACTCTCTCCCCAACGTTCACCCCTTTTGTGGGTAACACAACGCCTTCCCCAATTTCCCCCTTCTTTGTTGGTAATTGGGCTCCCTCCCCAACAACCACCCTTGTCGTGTGAAACTAGACTCTTTCGCCTTCATGAACCACTCACCCATCTGCCGGGTAACGTGACGACTTTCTCCCCAACATTTATTATTCACCCTCTTTCTGGGTAACACGATTCCCTCCCCGACATTCACCATTTACCATTCACCCTTCTTCTGGGTAATATAACTCCTTCCCTAACACTTAGCCGTCCTTCTGTAAACACAGTTCTCTCCTCGACACTCAGCTATCTATTCAGTAATGCGAGTCTGTTTTTAACATTCAGCTGTGGTGTTGGTAATACCATGCCCCTTCTTTAAATATTTACTTTGCTGAATGTATGTCGTGGTAGCATCAAACGAACATTACCGTTGTCTATTTTTATTATGCTCTATACAGGCATAGTATCCACGATATTTAACAAATTTTTTTCTTTAGGTTTTCCTCGCATTTGCACGTGAACAAGACGAAGATCGAACTGGAGGTGGTGGAGACGATGAACTCAATTGTCCACCGGGAAGTCCTTCGCCGCCTGTCTGAAACAGCAACTGTTCTCATCCAAACTTAGTCCAAAATTCCTTCAGACTCTAAAGAATGCATTAATCGTTCAAGTGCTTTGGCTTTTAATATGAAATTTGCCAGGAACATCAATATTGGACCGATAGACTTACGCAACGTATTTAAGAAAAGTTTTAAATTCAGAGCGCAAAAAACTATGAACACCGTGAGAAAGAGCGTATTGAAAATAGCAAAGTACCTGTTTTTATCTTGCTATCTTGCATCGAGGCGAGGTCATTGAAGAAGTAGCAGCTAAATTTTGTATGGACAGTTTTGTTGCGACATGAATTCTTGCACAACTCCTACAACCCTCTTCTACAAGAATTGTACGTCGCAAAATATCTACAAAAATAAAAGTTTTTTACTTTTCAAGGACTTCATTGTATACACGATAGCAAGCTACTAGATCCTTTGCTGATTGTAACACTCTTCCAGCTGTGTTGATAGTTGTTTCTGTTTAGCTTGATTAGCTTGCTCGTTGACCTTATTTACTGCCATCGATACTATTCCATTGCTATACGACGTCTTGGAGGTGTTTGTATTCGTTTTAAGGTTAAAATAGAAATATAATAATGATATGATATAGTTAAAATAAATATACAGATAAAGTAAATGTTTACACATGCTAGCTGTATTAAGACTGTAAAATTTGACCAACGGATTACCAATAAAAATAGTTTTATACTTACAGTTTGAAAGATGATGTAAAATATTCTCTTTGATTTTAATACCAGTAAAATTATTTTGCTCTCTAATCTTGAAAGATGAAGTAAGAACTGATAAGCCAGTTACAGACGATGTTGGTTAAAATGAAAATCAATTGAGTTTGTACTGATCGACAGAGTTAATAGAGAGAGTGAAAAATCCTTGTGGTATGGAAAACGTCAGGAGTTATTGGGTTAAGCTATCGGCATGCGTTCCAATATATAGAATTTGAATGTCCGTTCGTTATGGCACTATACAACTAACGGATGGCTGAAAACGAACATCAACATAGGAAAGCATTTTATTAATTTTATATATATATAGTTTACGTGGACAGACAGGCAGCAAACAAGACAGATTGATAAATAAATAGACAGAGACAGACAGACAGAGAAAAACAGAGAGAGACAGAGGCAAGGTAAAATATCGCTTTACTAGCTTGATTACTTTACACAATATTGCTAAATCTTTATATATTTACAGTGTAACAAAGAAATATAACGCCTGGAGTGTAGCTATACGGCAACAGTCCTAGCTAGCAACAGTAACATTAACAGTTATTCAGAAAATCTGTAGGTATGTAATAATGTAATTAAGGTAATCAATGTATTTCATAAGTCTTTTCTTTTCTTTAAACACTTGAAGACGTATTTATCTACAAGTGCATGCACTTGCGAACTATTGCTGTCCATAGTTAAGTGCAGTTGTTGATCAATATTTTTAGTTGTAACATCTGTTTCTAAAAACTTTGTTAACTTTGAGTTTTAATCTTTCTTTTCGTTACTGTAAAAAGCACAATCGAAAAGAAAACGGCTTTCACTTTCTACAGAATTTTATGGAGCAAGCTGAACAAAAAACATTGTCTTTTCTTGGTATTTTTGGTGTATAGCGTCTTCCCTTTTCTATCAACAAGATGTCATTACTTAGTATTCGCAGATTTGTCAGTTCTTTCCTGAATGAGATGTTTTGCACGAATGTGAGATAGTCTTCTGGTTCATATGAAATTTTTGTATTGCTGTAAAGTTCTAATTTCTTTGAATGTTCTGTTTTGATTTCCATAGAGTTAAGTAGTGATCTGACAGTTTTCTTTAGGATTGTACTTTTGCAATACCTCTTGAACATAGGAATAAAACAGGGATGTCCCATCTCACAAGTTCATTTTTAGACACTAGAAATGTTTGTTTTACTTGAGAGAGAGACAGAAAGAGAGAGAAGACAGATAGAGACAGACAGACAACAGATAATCTTTATTTAGCCACGGTAAACTTACAACCAGTAGAAATTAAATTACTGCTTTACAGAAAAGTCGTGCTTCATTAAAAAATAATACATATCATGTATTTACAAGGTTGTTCTTTATTTACAATTGTACATTTAATTTTTTGACTTCCAAATAACTACTCTAGAGATGACAGCGAGACCCTTAACTTTCTACTTAAAAGCAGAGTGTTGGAGCGGACCTGATGTTATATGGGATGGAGTTCCATATTTTTCCCCTAGTGAAAAGAAAAACTTTTTCTTTTAGAGAATTCAGTATTTAATCTGGGTAGAATTAGCATGCATACTTTCTTTCTCCCTCAATTCATACTCATTTTTGCTGTTTTCGAAAAGATCGATGAGATAGCATTGAGCTTTCTTGCTTACAATTTTACACATAAAAGTAGCGGCATCTTTACCCCTAGAAGTGTCCGAGTCACCCCCTTTTAACTCTTTTCGAATATCGAGCGACCTTTCGTCAAACTCTTGTGAATGATGATTCTAGCCGCTCAATTTTGCAGTTGTTGGAGTCTCGCCGTTGATGTTTTATTGAAACTGCCCCGTATACTACGTCGCTTTGAGTCAAGAAGGGGTTGGATGAGTGCGTTGTAGAATGATATCAGGGTGTTTGGGGAACATATCGCCGTGCTTGTTATAAAGCACCTAACGCAGAGGAGATGCGATTACAAAGGCTGTCGATTTGTTCTTCCCATACAAGCGTTGGTCGAAAAGTACCCCGAGAGATTTAGTGGAATAGATTCTGTTTAAGGGTTGGTTACCAATTTTCACGGCTTCTGCCATATTTAAGGTTTTGCTAGATTAAAATCAGATGCTAAATACGTTTATCAAATACCAAGCACTGGATATTGAAGTTCTTGTAATCTGATTGGCTCTCTTTTCACGGTATAAATCCTATATACTGCGATTTGTCCAAAATATGGAAACTAACAATTTTATCATGAAAGGTTGTCCCTTAAAATGGCCGAAAACCTGACTCTGTAGAAAATAGAGTTAACGATATTTTTATCTAGTGTTTGGTATTTAATAAAACAATTATTCCACTCACGCTTGTTGGATATTAGTTTATGATAGCCGACTCGGTGCTCCGCACCTCGTCCGCTATCTAAAAGCTCATATCCAACGTGCATTCGTGGAATAATTGTTAAATATTTAGTTTTCAGAAAATTCAAACTGAACTGGTTGGCTAGGAGCCAGTCGCTATTATTATTTAGATCATGATTTAACTCTTAATGAAGGCGGGTCGCGGATTTTGATGGATTTGGAAGAGACTGTGATATTGGTGTCGCCGTCTGCGTACATTCAGGCAGTTGCGAATTTTATTGTTAGCAAGCAGGTAGATTATTGAAGCAAGATAGAAACAGTAAAACTCCAAGAATGATAGAGCCTTGTGGAACGCCACAAGCCATGTTTCGGGCTTGTGAAGTGCATTCTGCAACCACACACACTTGCTTGGGTTCTAAGAGAGACAGAGAGACATGAAGAGAGAGAGCTAAAAGTTTGTTATGATGTAACCATTTTAAAACTGGGACGCGCGACCCGATTTTGGCAGTGGCCTAGCTTACGCGGCCACAAACTAGAGGAATGGGAGCTAGATTTGAAAAAAAGACCGCAGCGAATTAACCGCGGACATCTTGCGTGAAAACACTCACCTTTTTGTCATTTCAAAAGCATTTACCCAGAAGAATTTCTCCCTCACACTGTCAAAAGTCCATCGGAAAGCAAAGAACCAAGTATCTTTCGATATTTTTCAATAAATTGTGACATATTTACTGCACTCTCGATGCACTCGCCCGAGCTTTCAATCACAATTTTCGAATTCAGCAAATTTTAAAACAATTCCCGCCGATTGGTCAAGTTTCGGATCAACGACTCGCGCATGCGCAGACGTTATTCAGCCCTATCGACCGCAGCTAGCTCGGAAATTCATTACAAAATCGCAGCTTGCAAATGAGGCTTATATGGGAAAAATGTCTTTATGAATACAAATTAACACACGTCGATAAAGGTTTGAACTATTTTTTATCAGATAAGTTCTAATATTTGTAACACATGCTTCCCAGTGGCCGTGGTGTTACTGCAAAGTTACTTTAAATACTAGTACTAGTAGCAAGTACAACTACTTGTCTCTGTTCTCCAACGATGTGTTATGTCATGGACTATCCATAGATCAGCAGGTGGATTAATTAGTAAAACTACGTCACGACTTTGCACTGGCAATATAAACCGTAAACAAAACAGAAAACTTGAGCAGTTCGCCATGTGTGTAACCGGGATGTGAGAAACAGAGCTTTAGTTCTTCAAGCTGTGACAGCTGTGTACACTTGATAACGGCGAGTTGAAATTGCGGGAAAAACTTGGAGGTATTTCGCAATGGGCATCCTTCACCAAACCAAAGTTTTACTACGAAAAAACTTCCATCTGAAACGACGAAATTACAAGGAGACTTTGCACGAGGTTCTCATGCCGCTGTATTGGATTCTGTTGCTTGTTGCTACCAGAGCAGGAATTTCTCTCAAAGATTTGCCCGCTATAAACAGCAAGGACATACCAGTGTGCAATCTAATGAACCAGACAGCAGAGAACTGTTTTCTTCCAAGAACTAGTTTTAATTCAACTGAACGGTTGACGCTAGGTTATGTGACAAATGGTGATTGGCGAGCGATTCAAGTAATAACTTTGATTTCAAAGCGAACAAATAACCCTGGATTTGAAGTCAACTATCGGGAATTCAACAATTCAGAAGAAATGGTTGCAGTTTATAAGGAAGTTGGGGACGCTCAAAAATTTGGTCTTGGACTCGAGTTCGAGAATGGGTCAAACGGTCTTGCATACTCTATCAGAATTCCTTACGAGAGCTCTCCCAATGTGAACTCAAAAGTTGACAATGAGCAAAGTAAGTGCAATTATGTGCAACCTAGTTTGGAGTTTTAATCACCAGGTTATTGTACGTTGGTTCACAGTAGAGAACGTAAGTTTTCTTCAAATGCACTGGATACCCAGCCTGACCAGTCGATAAAATCAGATATCAGAAACCAATCGATAATTCGTTATCACTCGATAAAATCATGTTGATCGATTTCGATTTTATTTCGGTCACTCGATAAAAATCGATACTCACAATTTTTTTCCAAAATCAAATCGATTTTTATCGATATCATCGGTTTTATCACTAGATGAAAAACTTTTAATTTTGGTATAATTACTGCCTTTTGTCCTTGGTATCAAATTTTGTATCTTTTACAACAGATTGATTAATAAAATGTTAATCAAAACTAAGGGTATCAAAAGTGACCCAAAAAGTAGTTTTCATTTTGCTCATTACTTTTGCACTAAACTTGTACTAATCCCTCCAGTTTTTCTTATTTCGAAGGTATCGATAAAATTGACACCATTGTTTGAAAAACCGATAAATAATGATTACTCACAAATTTTTAAAATATCAAATCAACAGATTTTTATCAATTTGATCGAATGTTACTGATTATCAATTTTATCGATTTGTCTTGCCGGGGATACACATACTTAGGTGTTCAAATCTTAAGCGACCAATCAGAACAGAACCAAATCAACTATGTGTGTTACATGCAGGTGGTTACTTAGAACAGGTTAATCACAAAGGGCAGACACAGAGGCATGCCAGGCATTGGCTTTTCTATAAAATGTGAACAGGATTTTTCTCATGTCATTTTAATTCAACCTTGAGAGTACTCTAGATTTAAAGGGTGCAGTCCCAGCAGCCCCCCTTCACATATTTAATTGATCTGACAAGTGGGGGAAGGGAGTCTGAGGGATTTTTTTTGACTGAAATTAAGGCCAAAAGGGTTGTTAGTTGCTTTGCATTTGAATACATTGGAAACAGTTTGGTTTCAGTGATTCTAATTATGTTTAAATACATGGTGTTTGAATAAAGTGCTTATGTTATAGCTAATAAGCAAATGTGAGGTTTTAACCTTATGTAATTGAACTTAGTTTTCATTTGCTGAAGAATTTTTATACTCAGCTTCTTAAAAGTACTGTTAGTTTTCTTTTCACTTCGTAATGTTTATTTAACATTTTTTTTATGAACAGAAACATCTCTTAACTTTTCTGCTTTTTAGGAGCGAAATACTGTTAAAACCCCAAATTTTCACAGTTATATGACATCATTATGATGTAGTGATGATTTCAAATGCCAATGAAATGAAGTTATTTGATAATTAAATAGTTCTCTGTTTCAATAGTATTTACGTTTTTAAACCCTCCCCCCAAGCCCAGGCACCCTAAAGAAGACCAGGCCAAAGTTGACTTGTGATTTTACTTCTAACTGCATAAATATGTATTTTTAAAACAGTTCAGTGTAAAATGAATGTTCATGACATAACATTTTGTACTTGTAAACTAGAGCTCTTGCTCCAGCACCCTTCTATTAAAGCATTTGATGATGTCATTTTTATTTGGTGGAGGTGTCAACTGTTGTTTCTAGGACAATGTCGCAATGCCAAATCCCTTAATAACCCTGGAGCATGTCCAGCAAATTCGTACCTTTCAAATCGAGCTGCTACAGTACAAATGCTTGTAGATTCTGCCATTACTCAGGTAAATATTATTAAACATAGTAATTAATTTTATTGGTTAAATGACTTATCATTTTCATGTTTTTTGTGTCACCAAAAGATTGACTATCAAGATCAAACATCAGTTGGAGTACTGATTTTATTGGGACAGGTTTTGCTAGCTATAGCTACATAATTATGTATTAAGTGTGGCAACTTGTAATTCTCTCAGTTGTCAAATGTTGTACTTCAACCAGCTGCAAACAGATGTTCTATTGCAATGGTTAAATTGCTGACAACAGCTGACATGGGGTTCAAAACACCTTTATAGCATTGAAAGGCAGTTTACACAAAAATTAGTTTTTTTGACAATTGAATATAGGTAATGAGTATTACCTGCACTTTCCTTGTGGGTTTTTAGATGCTCTGAAATTCTGTTGGTTATAACAACACAAGAATTGACAATATGTCTAAAAAATATTAATAACAGTTTATTTGCACAAACTCGTATAACTTATACATGCAGTATGGGTAAAAACAGCAGAATGTACAGCTTTGCTTGAAATATGTTTTGATTGACAATGTTCAAGAGCCATATAGACAATTGTAGTCATCAGTGCAAATATGACCTAAAAGTTGATTTATAGTGATTTTTCAAAATACTGTCAAAATTCTGTTTTTTTTAACAGCTGTGCTGTTTCCCAGGCTAATCTCAAATAATCCAGGATTGTCAAAAGGGAGGGGCACCAACGAGCGCCAAAGGCGTAAGCTTTCTAGGGGGGTCTGGGCATGCTCCCCCAGAAATTTTTGAAAATTTTAGTCTCTAAAATGGCCATTTCCAACATTTTGAGGAGAATTTTTTATTCCTTTAGTACTAATTTTTTGCTACAAAATTTCGGGGTTTTTTTTAGAAAAAGAAAAAAATCCAAAAGGGATGGGGGGGGGGGGGGGCTAAGGCCCCTTAGGCCCCCCCATGGATCCGCCCATGTTGGTGCTTACCTAAGAGTCAAAACCTGTTATTTAATGTGATAAAAGGAATCCTGAACACTTTTTCTGTTTGATCAATTGAAATATAATGCAATAGACCCTATGCATAAATGGCAGTGATTTGAATAATCTTTTGTCTAGATTCAAATTAGCCCAACTAGCCTCGTTCTTGAGTTTAACTTTCAAAAGAATATGTTACCCAGAATGAGGCTGGTAGGGCTAATTTGAATGTAGACAAAAGAATATTAAAATTGCTGCCATTTATGCATAGGGTCTATAATTAGTCTAAATGTAGTTTGACATTTTTTCGACTTATTTTGTGTCGAAGTTCAGAGTAGGAGGGGGAGTTGGGTTTTTGTATATTGCTGGAGAGATTGTAGGAGTTCTTTGCAATTTGGAAGCTTTTATTGCTAGTAAAAAGTAAAGGCACTTGGAAATATTTAGGTGGAAACTGAACTTGTGGCCACTGTACATGGCAATAAAGGACAGTAGATAACTTTGAAAGTTTGTGGGGGAATAAATGGTCCAAAACTGTCACTTAGGCCATTTTTGCACCAATCTCTTCCTTTTGTTTCTTGAAATTACAAGACCTAGAGGGGTCCTGAGAACTTAGTAACGAAGAAAAAATGGTCTGTAGGCAAACTTAACTAGATTATTCATATAATTTTCAAGTTATCTCTACAATCATTTTTGTTTTGCACTTTGTTTTGATTTAAATTGCAGGTTGAAACAAACATCTCTAATGGCTTCCAACATCCGGATGTCTCCGTAACGATGATGCCAAAGTCTACCTTCACCCCGTCTTTTACAGGCCTTACCTCCGCAACAGGAGTATATATGGTGTTGGCATTTACACCTTATATCACCACCCTGGTGGTGAATCTTGTGAAAGAGAAAGAATTCAAAATGAAGGAGTTGATGAGAATCAATGGAATGCACGATTTGGCTTTCTGGTTGTCATGGACGGTCACCTATACTATTATCATCCTTGTTGGTGTTCTAATCATGAATGCCGTAGCTATTGCTGCTAAGATATTTGGCAATAGCAGCTTTATTTTGATGGTCATAATATTTTATCTGTTTGGGATGTCAATCATCGCATTTGCTTTCATGATGTCAACATTGTTCAAGAATGCCAAGACTGCAGGAGGTGTAACTTGGTTATTGAGTGCCGTTCTTAGTCTTATATTCCTGCCGTTGAACGCTCTGGATGTCTCGAATACAGTCAAATGGATTCTGTCATTGATATCGCCAGTAGCTTTTACCATTACTATTACCTCAGTAAGTAATTAACATATAACAAATAGTATAAAAACATCTCAGAAGTAGAAAGCCCAAGCATGAACAAAAATGAAAACTTCAAAACCAACTGCTCCCTCTCTATCATGCCCTTAGACCTCCCACCACACACACACAGACACACACGCACACATACACAAATGCATACCGACACTTGTAATCAGCCTTACACCCAATACACATACAAAGAGATGCACGCACTCAAATTCACCAGCCTGCAACTCCACACACAGAGTTACGATTACTTGCATTTTTTTAAACTGAAACCAAAAACAGTACACAACGCTCTCTATAGACCCTTTTCACGGTTCCTAAGACAATTGAAAACCTGACATTAGCACTCTGTAATTATCAGAAATGGAAAGAGCAGGTAAAAGTTGATAAGTGCCAAAAATACGGATTTAATATTGAAAACTGTGACATAATTGAGGTTTTTAAAAACAAAAAATACCCCGAAATTTTAAAAGAAAATGATGGAGAGTTTGCACGACATCGAGGCTGGGAGGGCCCAACGCAAAATCCCAATACATTCTCTAGTGATTTTTAAATTTTATAAACTTCACAAGATCCACAGTGTTGAATATATAAAATCCCCAAACTTTCAGCACTTACTAACTTCGAACTGCTGTTTCCATTTCTGACGCTTACTGATTGCTGACGTCAGGTTTTCTATTGCCTCAACTGACCGCGAAAAGGGTTTATACAAAAGACATTACAATAACAGATCTCAAGGATTATGTTCGCTGATTTCTTGCGACAGACAATGCTAATATTCTAAAGACTGGTCAGGCTGAATTGCAGCAGGCAATGACTTTTATGCCATTTGTTGCAGAACGTCTGTTTTGTCTTGCAGGCTGTTGATACCGGCCATGGCTTGCAGTTTGACAATGTAACAACCAAAGGATCATTCCCTCCCATAAATGGCATTATAATGTTAGTTGTTGACATATGTTTGTACTCGCTTCTGGCCCTTTACTTTGATTCAGTCGTTCCTGGCGAGTATGGAAACCATCGAGAACCACTGTTTTTTGTGAAACCGTCATTCTGGAAAGGTGTTTTTGGAAGAAAACGTCAGGCTCCACAGAGGCAGTTATCACCCCACGAGCAATTTTCATCAGATGATGTTGAACCAATGCCAGCTGAACTTCTTGGAAAAGAGGCCATCAGGTGTGTCTTGTTGTTTTGTGTAGTAGATGTTTTGCCAGTACGTTGTATACTCTCAATAACTTTTATCACAAGCCCCTGCTTCGTGTGACTGGACAACCACTCACTGAATATAAATTTGCTTGAGCTAGTTTTCTCCTTCACCTTGAGCGGTGTTTTTAGTTTTCCTGTATGCAACTTCGTTAATACGCATCGGGCACCCACAATCTATATATCAATGGAAAGCGTGTAAAATTATCTAAATGATGGTGAAAAGTTTGCTCAGTTTTTTTCTTTTTGTAAACGAATGCAAGCATCATAATTCAAACTATAACCCTTACACTTTTAGATGTCAATGCTGCTGTCGGTTTCAATAGTTTGTTATTTTATTAACTTAAATTATCAATTGAAAGGTATGAGGTTAAAAATTGAGAGAGCATTGATTCTTTGCACCAATTTTCGTAGTTTTAGCTAAAACATGTTTTGAGAAATTCACTCCTACAGTACGCCGCTTAGTTCACAGTTTACTTTCGGTAAAGACTGTCGTTCGCTATATCTCGCAAACTGTTAGACGTATTGAAAAAGAATGTTTTTGATCGGAAGTCCATTTAATCGATATTTATATTCTGCAAAAATCTCAATTTCGACATTTTGATCCGTTCCAACGTGAACCGTTACCTTACAAACCTTCATCAGTAAGATCCCGAAAGAGGGATCCATTTAAATATAAATACTTCAAGCACATGCAGTTTTGCTTCAGACGCTGATGAAGTTATGTAGCACCGAAAGCTTGATCTCGCTGCAAGGACTTCTAAACTAGTTACAGTTAATTAATACGTTACGACTGTTTAAGAATTGAGTGTTGGACAGTGGAGCTAATGGATTAACTAGAGAACTAAGTAAGGTCGGAAACTTTTGCATTGTTAACTTATCGACATTCCTGTAATTCAAGACTTTCTTGGTCTGATCTATAATCATTTTCACCAATACGCTTATAGTACATTGTAGAAATGGAAGTTGTTGAAACTACTGTTTTGTATTAAAAAACTTAATCTGACGTATGGCTGATTATTGTATAGGTTTTACAGCTGAACTATCCGGTTTGGGAACTGAAACGTTTTCATGGAAACTTGCATTGATTTTTATGTGTTTGGCCAGTTTTTCGCGGTATTTGTAAGTTTGAAGATGCTACTGGTGCTACAAATAATGTTGCAAGAGTTCTGAATAAGTTTTGATAAACGATTCGGAACCTAATGTTTTAATCCGCTTAGAAAACAAACTTACCACTATACTCCATACCAGCTATGGAAATGCACAGAAATCAACAAAATTGGTGTTTTAAATCTAAACTGGTGCTACACATAATGCTGCAATGGTACTGAAGAAGTTTTGATAAACGTTTCGGAACTTAATATTAAATCAGCTTAGAAAACAAATTTACTACGATTACCCCTACCAGTTGTGGAAATGCACAGAAGGTAGCAAAATTAGTATTTAAAATGTAATTCTTTGGAAACCTTCGTAAACTACCAGAACAAAAAAAAGTTTCTTACAATTTTAAATTGAGTTCCGAAAAGCGACTCAGTCGAAATGGATTTGTTCTTTCAATTATGACAACTTTGATTGGTCAACTTTCTTTGGGACTGCATAACAATATTTCCGCGTAGCTTGGCATGAGAAAGGGATCCTTTACGTCCATAACATATAATTGTTACATTTGATGTTTTCTACTCCGATCATTTAATATAGATCACCGTTTCTATCAAAGATTAGTTCTTAACCCGGCGCTGCAAGTGCCCTCTTTGCTATGGGAATGTGATTCTAGTTTTGTTCACCGTCGCAGCATTCACAAGGTTAGGAAAGTCTTTCCTGGAAAAGAAAAGGTTGTTGCCGTTGACGGTAAGTAATAGTAAATGATTTTCTGAAGAACCGATCTGTTTAACGTACCATAAATTAAATACTTCGTTATTAAATTGGATACTCTCATCCACTATTTCAATAAGCAGGAAGTCAGTGTACAAATAAAGGTAACATCCAGTTTCATCAGTGTCGATTGTCATAAACTGCTGTTTCCAAACGTCTTGGAACTCAGTGTTAGGCCTTGCAATGTTGACCAGACCGCAAAAAAGAACAAAGCTGGGACAGAAGCTGTGTCAACGGTTTAAGAAAATGTAACTGAGCAGAACTTTCTTTCCATACTTTTTTTTGTTTCACAGTTGCCGTCT
This sequence comes from Umimayanthus nakama, assembly GCA_027574985.1. Lineage (NCBI taxonomy): Eukaryota > Metazoa > Cnidaria > Anthozoa > Zoantharia > Parazoanthidae > Umimayanthus > Umimayanthus nakama. Next base: position 3,488 of record JAOBRG010243982.1, on the reverse strand, counting down.
TACTTTCTGCGCTACACCATTTGTTTTGCCCCGAACGTGAGAAAAAAAGAAGGTCCCATGTTTGTTCGGTCTCAAAATCGTGTCAATCTCCAGTGCCTACCGCTTACACTTCTTCACATAAAGTATCAGGGGCCATAGAGTTGGAGTGGGTGCTGCTTTAGGCCCCCTCCCCCAGTTTTTAAAACTATAGAGAGTTTCTGAGAAAATGTTTCTAAGCACCCTACCCTCCCCCACCAATATAACTATTAGTCAGCCTCTCCCCTTTTAAAGCTGCTGCACGGCACCTGACCTTTGAATGGAGCATGATCATAAGCAAAAAAGAATAACCAAAGATAAAAATGACAAAACAGTTGAATTTTACAGGGGCTGTCAACGCATCGTGTTGACGTTCTGGCTTTCTCAACTCTTCAGACTCCCATGAATCATTTTTATTAATTGCAAAACCAACCTTGTTTCCTTGTATCCAGAAGTAAACCTTGACATCTATGAAGGCCATGTAACCGCCCTTCTTGGCCACAATGGGGCTGGTAAGACGACACTGATTGCAACGTTGACCGGGATGACTCCACCCACAAGTGGAACGGTCCTTATCAATGGTATGGATGTGTCCGATCCCGATGACTTGGCCAGAATTAGAAAGATAATTGGTAAGTGTGTCGTTGTCATCAATTGGGCAATGCCAAATAATTCTCATTCTTATATCAATGCTTAAGCTTGCGCCTCCTGCTTATCTCACAAATGTGAACACTGCAGTCTGTAATTTAAGGAAAGTTGGGGTTAGAAGTTGAAATAAACCTTGTCATTCAGTTCTTCAGGTTTTGTTGAAATACTTAACTGTTATATTGTCTTCTCTGAAATGTGCAGGAGTGTGTCCCCAAATGAATGAAATATTGTTCGATTTCCTAACGGTGAAGGAGCAAATCGAGTTTTACGCTGGCTTGAGAGAAATGGACCAGGATGATTTTGAACACACGGTAAGTATCAAAGATCAAATGACTGTTTAGGATAGATAATGCTACAAGTTTTTTTTTTCATCTTCGGTCACCTGACAAAACCGTTTTACAAACTGTTCTAAAACAACTTTAGTTTGTATTTTCAAGAAGCCTCAAACCTCAACAACTGTGGACAATACTTCCCTCAAGAGCAGTTGAACCAAATCTGATTCTGCGTGGGAAATAATCACGCAATGGTTTTAAGGGAACTAACTACTTCTTTCCCAAAAGTATAAGGGTACCAAATGAACGAATTCTCTGAACAATTGAACTGAAGTGGTTTGGTTGACACAATGAATGTAACCTTACTGCAGTTATTAAATTGTTATGTAAAATTATTATAATACTCGTAAACACAACAACAACAAGCTCTAATCTGTTCGAACCAGCTTGTACTGAAGACATTCTCAAAGAAGAAACTGACTCTTCAGAAACTGATCGTGTTGAATGTGTTGTTTAAAGAAGTTATTTTTAGAATTTTCTCATGGTGATTTATCTTCAAGTATTAGAGAATATCTCTGACTATTTAACAAACGATAACTTGTTGCAAACTGTAAACGTGAATGAGCGAGCCATGTAAGACAAAAAGAGGAACATGGTGGAAATTCTATTGTTAGTTGCATGTGTTTAATAAAAGTAAAGATTGTGCTAAGACAAATGTATGTTATCACATTTATTCTAGGCATTATCATGTTAACTCATTCCTCGGCGAATAAAAAAGTGCATTTACTCAGTTCAGTGTTTGTGTGTTTGTTTTGTTATAAAAGTGTTACACCACTCCGGCCACTTTATACCTGTCTGTATATCTTTTGTTAATATGGTATAACGTGATATGATATGGCGTGACATGTGATATGATATTATGCGATGTTAAATGGTGTGATATGATGTGATATGATATTTATTATGTGATGTTATGTAATGTGAAGGATACAAGATGTTCTTGTATGATATGATATACATGATAGTTACATACGTCTTTGTTAAGACTTGGCATGGGCGTATCCAGAGGTGGGGGAGGGGGGGTAGGGGGCCCCGCTTCCCCTTTTTCTATTGTACCTTTAAATAACACTAACTATTATGTCCCAGTCCATCTCTAGAAGTAAGCATTTCTCTAAAAAATCTTTTCGACCCCCCCTCAAGGGAAATTCCAAGCCACGCCCCTGTTTGGTGAGTTTTTCCTGCTTGTTTCAAAATGGCACAATCCTTTTGGTACACACAACGATTTTCCTCATACACACATAGCGGTTTTGCTGAAGTGGGGCGTTTCTCATGTTTATATGTAGGGCTTTCCATAACTTTTAAAGTGAATGTTACCACTTTTTTTTCTTTAAGGAAGTGCCCGACAAAAATAACTATAATAGCTGGTTCATTAAATGCCTGCTTCCAACTGTTACAGAAATCTGTAAATGGCCTTCGAAACACAACCTGTTTCAGATGGGCATATCTTAGATAGTTCTAACTTGGAAGCATAATTTGTTTGTTTTCTTACAATGCGGTTGTGTTTTAGATAAAAAGCATAGTACAGGAAGTGGGTTTGGAGGAAAAGAAGGACTCTCTGACAAAGGACCTTAGTGGAGGACAGAAGCGGAAACTCTGCGTTGGAATAGCCTTAATCGGAGATCCTAAGGTAGTTGGTAAATCCAAGTTTTCCACAGACCAAGGAAAATTCTTTTCCCAAAGTGGAATTGCAAGTATTTTTGCTTCTTCTATATGCTTTGAGGTGTTAATGAGCGCACTCTTTTTGTTCTTGGAAAAAACGCCTAGGACGTTAATTAACAACAAAGATATTGACCGAGACAGTTTTGTGGTTATGTTATTTATTCACTTTGATAGAAAATGACAGACTGTCTGAATAGCACTGGAAGTTAGACTGTTGGGTGGAAAACTGCTTGTTCGGACTCGGCGAGTAAGGAGTCAATAATTTTTTTCATTACTGATACGTGGCGTGCATTGAGGTACCAACAATGTGCAAGAACCTACAAACCAGAAGCGAAACTATCATTTTTCACTTTTTTATTTGCACGTTTTGGGGAGAGGTCGTACAAAGAGTCTATCGTGAAAATGATGAAAAAACGGATAAACCCTGAGCCATATGTGGTTTAATCAACAAGAATTGTTATAGTACTTTTTCTCGGTCAGGAGGAACAAAAAACTCACGTTTCAAGGGTAAGTCTTTCCTTGGAACAAAATGATGAAGGACTAGCGCTTGAACGTTGAGCTTTCTACCCAACCTGACGGCAGAAAAACCACCAATATTACGAAGAAAATGAACATATTAAAAGAGTTCTGAAGTCACTGAGATGGTGACAATAGATGAAAGTGTTCACTTAACAAGAGCGGTTCCTACTAGTTTGTGCACAAAACTAGCATTTAAAAGCATAGCCTGAAGTTTGCAGTTTTGGTTAACTTGTTTTCCACATAAACATATAGGTGTACCAAAGAGTCAAGACTAACTGTTTAAACGACCTTCTAATCCTAGATACATAACCACAA
>JAOBRG010243871.1:0-16748 GCA_027574985.1 Umimayanthus nakama | reverse complement strand
ATATTTGGGAAAATTATATACTAAAACAACAAATACAATAAACTAAATTGAAACTATGATAAACAACTAACTATTGTCATTTAAAAGTTTTCTTCAAAAGAAATGTTTTGAGACTAGTTTTAAATGTGTTGGTTTTGTCAATAAATCTAAGGTCATAGGGCAGAGAGTTCCAGAGTTTAGCAGAAGCAACGGAAAATGCTCTATGGCCATAAGATACAGTGTTGCATTTGGCCGGAACAGACAAGTATTTGAGCGAGCTAGATCTAAGAGAGCGGGACGGTTGGTAAATGTTGCATTTGGGAACCTGTGAAACCTGATTTGTCAGTAGACCTTGGACAGCTTTATACTTGAGGTTACCGCTCACGTTGCAACGGATCAAAATTTCGAAATTTAGATTTTCACAGAATATAAATACACGTTAAATGAACTTCTGGTAAAACAAAATGTTTTTCATTACATCTAATAGTTTGCGAGATATGACGAACGAAAGTTTTTACTGGACATAAAATTGTATGACGTACGGCGTACTTTAGGAGTGAATTTTTCGAGACATGTTTTGGCTAAAACTGCAACAATGGAAATAATCATAATCACACTAATACCACTTTCAGGAACATTATGTTTTGACACCAAAATCGGAAAAACACTAAAGAAGAAAATTCAAAACAAATGTTTTTAAAAGACTTAAAAAGAATAAAGAAAAGGGAAAAAAACTAGGCAGCATTGCAACTCAATTAATGTCAGATGATTGGTCTTTTCCAGATGGAAAAGCTTGTCAGCACTAAGAGAACTGTGAACATTTTATCTCACCTTAATTCTTAACCCTTAAACAGGCAGGTTGTATGCCACACATATTTAGGCAAGGGGTGGGGGTTGGGAGGGGGTCGATGACCCTCCCCCCCCAAGGTTTCTGTATTTAGTGTATGCCCCACTAATTTATTTGCATTGTAACAATCCTCACTTAATTAGCCGCCATCTTGGTTTTCGATTTTCGAGGTTTTGCTTTAAGAAATTTTATTGCAAATAGCTAGAAAACAATATTTTATATGCAAAAACTACGAACTATGTAGAAAAATATTAATAACTGCGATTTTTTAATCATTTTTATTAAGTTTGTCAGCAAACTCTGATTTCGGGCAATTAGCCTGATGATGTTATCAATGATGACGTCACTTAACTAGTGTCAAAATATGTGTCATTATCGAGGAACAGTTGTGCAAAAGCGTTTGGCAATTTGTCAAGGGGCAAATATTTAAGTCCAAAAAAAAACAAGGAGGATTTAAACTACCCCCCCCCCGAAATGACAGTTTAAGAGTTTGAAATCAGTAATTTTTCATTTATATGAGTCACATCCTGCTTTAATGGACCAAACAAAGAATCTTTTCCAATGGGCTCTTAAAGATTAACGGTCAAGCAAACACGCAAAATTTTTTTCGAATAGTTAGTTAACATCCAACAGTTATATAAATATCATATTTCTATTTTTAAAAAGCTGAATGAAAGGCACAAATCTCCATTAATTGATTAAAATACAAACGTTTTTGACGTAAAAGTCACTACTCGCCTTTTTCGAGCTTTTTTCAATTTTAGCTATTATGACACACATTTCTGTTTGATTTTGCGTCATATGTTGTTCGTATGTTTTGCCATAATGTGTGGAAGGGACTCCTCTGCTAACTCTGATTTCGCATCTCGGTAGACCTTTTTTTTTTCCTTTCAGACACAGGTATGGAAATGTTTGAGGCTCATTTGACAAGTTTACAAAACCGACTTGATCAATTTCTTGCCTTCAAGGAAGACTTTACAACTCTTTAATTCTTTGTTTTTGTGTAATTAACCCGTAGAGTGCTGCTGGTTTTGGTACCGTATTCATGACTGTTGCTAGTACAAGTGTTTTTGGATAAAGGAATATTGAAACCTTTTATTTCAAACTTTTTTTAAAGTTACCGCCCTCTCTTACAACTGCTTGAAAATGCTTCTTAACTATCAAGAAGTTAAAACTAATATTTTTTTGGCTTTATGTTTTTTGCACTGCTTTCGCTCGTAAAACTGGTGATAAGTGATCCAAATAAATTAGATTCAACAATATTGAAAACAGTTCTAATTTCCGACCCCTTTTCTTTTGATGGCGTCAATTTAAGGTTGTGATAAAATCCGGAAAACTGGAAACAAAGGAAGATTTGTTTCAACAATGAAAGCTCTTGACTCCACAAACTCTTTTCCGAAATATAGAACTTTACATTACGAAAACGCTAACCGTAATGTCAGCTTCTGATTGACATTAGTGTTTGCTTTCTCATATATAACAACCAGATACTTTTTTAAGTTCGTTTTTCTTAACTTTGCAAAAATCAATGTAAAACTTAAAGCAATTTCTATTTTCCAACACAAATATAGCATAATTCAAGGCATACATGTTTGACTTTGTACAAAGGACAATAAATCAGTATGGCTGTCTCGGTTTTGCAAAATTCGGATACGTTTAACACCAGATTAGAAGATACAATTAACCAATTTTTTTCTACGCCTAAGAATGCGTATTTAGGTTCTTAAACTGTTGTCGAGTCTCTCAAGTGTTTAAATAATCAGTAACTCAGAACCTAAGCCAAGTTAACTGATGTTTGTAGTTAGTAGACTATCCGGGTTGGTGCTGTCCTGAGAAGGATTGTTGTTAGTTGTGACCCAGGTGAGTCAATGTTTGTAGTTAGTAGACTATCCGGGTTTGTGTTGTCCTGAGAAGGATTGTTGTTAGTTGTGACCCAGGTGAGTCAATGTTCGTAGTAAGTAGACTATCCGGGCTTGTGTAGTCCTGAGAAGGAATGTTGTTAGTTGTGACCCAGGTGAGTCAATGTTTGTAGTTGGTAGACCATCCGGGCTTGTGTAGTCCTGAGAAGGATTGTTGTTAGTTGTGACCCAGGTGAGTCAATGTTTGTAGTTGGTAGACCATCCGAGCTTGTGTAGTCCTGAGAAGGAATGTTGTTAGTTGTGACCCAGGTGAGTCAATGATTGTAACTGGTTGATCGTCTGGTTGGTGTAGTCCTGAGAAGAACTGTTGTTGGTTGTGACTGACGTTTCGACACCCTTTGAAGAAGACATCTTTGTTGCCGGTTGGACATATAAATCCTGTTTACACTGCTAGTGTAGTCGGTAGTTTTGTTCAGTGTCCGATGGTTGGGGGCGGTAGTCAAAATTCTTAGCGGTTTTGTTTTCGTACAAATTACAAACAAATTCAGTTATGTAAACCTGAAAGGCTATAGTCTGCATGTTTGAAAATAGTTACATCTAGTTGAGTTTTAAGGCCTTGGGGCTCGAGTTGTCTTACCACTGTAGAATATGTTTATAAATTTGAGATTGGTCTTAACTTGTTTTTGAAATTAAGCGAACTTCAAAATGCTTTTGCGTGCATAAAACTTGATTATTTCCCGGTTTTTTGTTTTCCAGGAACTCCTTTGATCAGCTTGCATTGATTTGATGATTTACAGCTTCATTTGTTCCACAAAAATGAAAAAATCCCTTGAAAGCATGTTGTTTAATCAATTTAATTTTAAAGGCAGTCATATTGGGTCTTTAATATTTCATGAAGCTGAGACTTTTTCACAACCCTTTCGCATTTGAACAGCTGAATTACAAGGCGGGTCAGCGACACTATAATTACAGTATATAGTTACAATGTCATGTAGTCTTTTTTACCTCAATAAAGCAAGCTGTACTGATTACAGAAAAGCAAGCTGTAGCTAACTGCAAACGAGAATACTGTGCCAAAAATGACAGAGTTTTTGCTCACTCTGACCGGCACAAAAGAAAAATGTTTTCAAAATAAAATGACGCGGGCAACTCCCACGTAAAGTAAATAAACAGCGCATATCACAAGTCCTTTCAAAGCACAACCCCCAATAGCTCCTTATAAATTGAAAAAAGGTAGTTTAACTTGTTCACCTTCTTCCTGTTTTAAAAATGTTGTTGTTTTTCAGTGCTTTTGTTTGATTTATGTTATGCAGGAGGTTTTACGGAAAAAGCTTGTAAGGTTTTTTCTAACAATGTTTTGTTTAACTTTTACTAAAAAACTAAAAACTCTGCGCGGATTTATTTTGAAAGCAAGAAAAGCGAAAGTACTTGGCATGTTGCTTTTAATGTCATATTTGAAAATTAATCCTAAAATAGTTTTTGTTACCATTTGAAAGGTGTTTAGATAAAATCCCATGAATTCATAGCCTGCTAGCCGGCTCTCCCGTTGGGTTGAAAGCGAGAAGTTAAAAGCGAGAAGGTTTGTGTCCGAAGCTCTAATGGAGGTGAGGGGACTAGAGCTTCGGATACAAACCTTCTCGCTTTTAACTTCTCGCTTTTAACCCAACGAGAGAGCCGGCTAGCAGGCTAATAAATTCAGTGTTCGCCGAACAAAATTAACAAGTGCTAATAGCGGGTTTTCTTCACTTAAGAGTAACAGATGGTGTTCGTTGTCAATCTGAGAGTACCTTTCAGTTTAAATATTGCTACTCGGCTACATATGAGCTTCAAATTACAGCAGATTATCAAATCACACCCTCCTTAAGTTGTCAATATGCTTCAGTATAATGGAAGTCTTGTTCTGACTAGTTTTTACAGAACAAATGTAAAAGAAACTGACTTTTAGCAAAAATAATAAACAGTTAGTACATATGCAAGCTTTTAAGAGCAACGATTTATCCCATATCAGTAACCAAAGAAGACAAAAAACCAATTAGAATCAGTAGTCTTTATTAACCCTTTTCAGCCCTAGCCATATCATCTGTTTGTAAACTCTCTTTACAATATCTGCAGAAAACATATTAGTTGGTAATGAGAATATAGGCGAGGGTCAAACACAACAACTTATTTAACCGTGTGGTATCTCGAAATTTTTACCAATAGTAGATGTAGAAAAACAAAGTTTTCCGCTATCGTTCACCGGGAACAACAGAAAGCTTAGGAGAATTTTGCAATGGGTCAAACGGTGCTAGGTTAAAACACTTCTCCTCTGACATCTGTAATTATATGTCATGTAAAAGATATTTCTCTTTGCCCATAAGTTATTGCATATATTTATTACGACTTACAGAATCAAACCAACCAAGATGCAAGAAGTTAATACGAAAATGACAGATTGAATTTTGCCCAGTTTATGAGGGCCTATGGGCGTGGCTTAGAAATCATAAATACATTTGAACAAGTTGAAACTGTAATTAATTCTCTGAATAATTATTGAATTACGCAGTTTGAAACTTGATGAGCCATCTGCCAAGAAAACAAATGAAAAGGATTGACACTCGGGCCGAGATTACATTTTCAATTATAGTTATAAATCTGCACGCGCATCTGTAAGTCGTTAAAACCTCTTAGCTTTTACTTTTTCATCACAAAATAGAAGAGCTTCCACGAGTCTTTTCTTCGAGAGACAAAGAAGCTTGTCAAGAAAATATGAAAATGGAACTAATATACTCTGAGTCTTTGGTTCAAAGCAGCGTCGTTGATGATGAATAAGGCCTTACTCTATATAGGTCCGAGTGAAATCTAGGCAGGGCATTAAAGTCAAAATGAACGGATTGAACTCGAACTTATCAGACAAGAACTTTCCATCGAATGAAGGCTTGATGACACCGAGAGTTGCATGGATGTCAACTGTTTTTATAGTTTGTGTAATCGGTAACGGAATATTAATTATTGTGACTTTGAGAAAGAAAAGGTACCTCAATATTACGAACTTTTTCAACCTGAACTTATCAATAAGCGACATTCTGAAAGTTGTGACGTTTGTGCCGATCTATTTGGTGTATTGCAAGAACGAAACATGGCCGCTGGGCCTCCCCGGCTGCCGCGCAACATATGTGTTCTTCTATACGAGTTATGGTGCTTCTGTTATGTTGCTGATGTGTCTCAGCTGGGAAAGGTACAACTTGGTGGTGAAACCTCTTAAAAAACAGGTAATAAGCTAGTTTAAAAGTTTCGCTGATCTTTGGCTTTAGTTTAGAGGAGTGTAAAGTCAATCAGATTTATACCAGCGAGGTGTTTACGAGGCATTTAATATGTAATAAGTAATATACTTCCAAGTCTTGTTTGTTGTCCACCGCTTTACGTTACTACTTAAAGTGTCAAGTCTCTTAAAAAGTTCTTACTTTACACAAATTTCTGTTGAAAAAATCAAAAACAAAAAATGCAAATCAAACTAAAGTAAAGATTTTTCTGACAAAAATAAAGAATGATATGTTCTCTTACCAAACAACTCTTTTAAGTAAATGACACTGAAAAGTAAAAGTGGATATGATCTCCCCTGTATTAAATAATTCATAAAGGTGCTTTTAACATTAGTATGCCTTAACTTCTATCAGTACCGTCAAACAAAGAAAGAACCAATTTATACTTTCAATTTAAAAGACGAATAACATTTAGCAAGGGTTGAATTAACAAAGAGAACAGGTAAGAAGTTTTTAAAAAGTAGACTTTGGTTAGGTTTTTAAAAGTTTTTTAGTTAGACTATTATGCCTTAAGACGTCAAAATTGTTGATATTGTTTTCTTGACCGATCTGCATGCGCAGGGTTTCCCGGGCAATGCAGCTCTATAACAAGTGTTTCGCCTTTTTTCGTTAGCAAAGAGTCGGTTAATTTTGAACTGAAGAGCTATAAACAGGGGGAAACACCAAAACAATGATAATATGATTTCTTGCGTTGTCGCTGCAAAAAGATTTGGTCGATCAAATATTAATTTTCTACGTTGTCCAATCCGGAAATTAAAACGGTGTTTATAGCAATATCAGCTTCGACTAATATTAAATGTGAGTTCAAAATTGACTCTGAGTTCGAAAAATTTTTATATATTAATGCTTTTTTAAAAAGAGTGTAGTACGCTTTAGGATTAAAAATAAGTTACAGATCGTTGAAACGTTTCAATTGTTATTGAGTTCATACATGTTGTTTTTTCTATTTCTCATGAAAATCGAAGTTTATAGTTTCAACTTACGAGGTGATTTCAGTGTGTCAACTACCCATCACTTCGCTGCCAGCTTTGCAAATACATTACTGACGGGGAAAAAGAAATTACAATAGTATTAAAAAATACTTAGCGTCTCACGACAGCTAACAGCACACGAAGTTGTAATCTTATACCTCTCAGTTAATATTAACGATTTCCAGTAAACACGTTATTAAAATGAAAACTGTATAAGTTTAAGTTGATTGATTGCTTCTCTTTAGAAAATACAGTTTTTACAATGGATAATTAATTCTTATTCAAAGTGGTGTTTGCTAAGAAACTTAAAACTCCCTTTCAAGAATTTAAAAGTTTCTTCGATATAGCTATGTTCCAGTTAGCTTACAGAATACTTTATAAAACGTTTAAACCGCTTCTATGAGCGAATATCTCTTTTTGGATTCTTGAAACATATGTTGTGATACAAAACGTATTTTTTGAGTGCAGTTGCATGTGTATTCGACAACAAACAATCTTTTGTTTCTTACCATATGCGCTAACTTCGCATGCACAAAAATATAATGCCCAAAAAGTACAAAATATCCATTTTTTATGCAGTACATTAGCTAATGCAGAGGATTAAATATCCGTTTTCTTTCTTTTTAGATGAACATGCGGACTGCTGAAGTTCTGACAATTGTTTGCTGGAGTGGTGCGCTCCTTTGCGCGAGTTTGTTTGCAGCCAGTGTGGATCTCGTGCGGGTGCCTGAAAATGGATCACTTCACTGCTGGATCAATAACGATGACGGAAATCGTACCAAGGCGGTCATCCTCACTATTGTGATCATCCTAGGGGGACTCCCCTTGGTATTTTTTGTTATCACCTACTTCAAGATCATTAGAAAACTGAAATCAGATGGCGTGCGTCCTTCCGACAGCTCGCAAAGTTCCATCAACCGTGCAAGGCGGAACAAAAGAGCTATCAGCATTCTTCTAATAGAGGTTATCCTCTTCATCGTGTGTATCATTCCATTCTATTTCCTCACTCTAAAGACCACTTTCCTTCCTCTGCAGGCATCAAACCCGTTCGAACTAGAAGGTCTGTTGGTTTTTGGAAATATGGTCACCTTTTCGGCCATCAACCCAGTAATTCATATCTTTTTCAACCCTGAATTCCGAAAGGAGGTGAACTGTTTGTTTGTGGATTTGCGCGTTTGTGGGAGAGCGGATCAGTGGCGAGTTGATGGCCACTCATCGAAACGCGCTGTCGAAAGCATTAGAAGTCTATAGCTATAAAAGATTTGCGAGGGCAAGGAAAAAGACATTTGATGCTTGGGGAGAATACCTCAAGGGTGCTTTCAATCGATTTGATCGCCAGAAAACGAGATGCGCTTTGGAACGTTTCTGATCCTGGGGTAGGTTGTCTCAATGGCAATTTGATCGCCACTCAACGAAACGCGCTGCTAAACGCATTAGAAGTCTATATAAAAAGAGTAGCAGATAGACCATTTAATACTATGGAGAGGATATTGATAGATGATTTGATTGTTTAAATTTAATTAAATTTGCTTTTTGTAGCGTTTGAAATCTCTAGAAAAAATTGTGAAGGGAAGAACAGGGACTGTGGAGCAACTTTTAGGGATTTTTTTTTGGGGGGGGGGGGGCACCATTAGTGACTCCATAGTTGGGGGAGGAGGGAACAAGACATTTTCTTATGAACTCTTTATAATGTTAAAACTATCTGAGGGGCACGTGCCTCCCTCCGGCCCCCTCCTGCTCCGTGATCCCTAAAGAGACAGATAATTTGATGCCATGGGAGTGTTGTTCGATTCAATACGCGATTTGATCGCTACTCAACGAAACGCGTTGTCAAAGATACTAGAAGAAATTATAAAAGTATTTTTGAAGGTAAGAAACAAACCATTTAATGTTGGAAGAAGGTGGCTCAATGGCGATTTAACTACCACTCACCGAAACGCGTTGTCGAACGCATTAGAAGACACTACTAAATTACAGGAAGATTTTTGAAAGTAAGAGTTAAACAAACCGTTTAACCTGAAGATGGCCAAGTATGTAAAAACAAAAACCCAAGTTTAATATCGGGCAATGGCTTAATTGCGATTTGACTGCCACTCATCGAACCGCGCTGTTGAAAGCATTAAGGGCGGATCTAGGACATTCAAAAGGAGGGGGGCACCAACGAGCGCCGAAAGCCCAAAACTTTTAGGGGAGTCTTGAGGCATTCTCCCGCAAAAGTTTTTGAAATTGGCCATTCCCAGCATTTTTAAACAAATTTCCTACTCGTTTAATACTAGTTTTTTGCTCGTAAACCTCGTTTTTGTAAAAAAATTAAAAGTTCGTGAAGGGGATACAGGTCTCAAGGCCCCCTTAGTCCGCCACTGGACTAATTAAGGATATTTGCGAAGTGTTTTAAAACATATCATGGTGTGTAGTAAGAATCAAAACACACCTCGGTGTTTTGAACTACACACCTCAAAAACACCTTTGAAAAGATGTGTTTCGGTATTACACCTTTGAATAAGACCATAAGGGTGTGTTAATTAAGACACCATGTAACTGATGTGTTATAGAAAGGTGTGTTCGGTGAACACGTCTTCTATCAAAACCACACTTTTGGTCAAAAAGGTGTGTTGCAAAACACACCTTTTGATATAAACACATCTTTTGAAAAACACACCTTTTGAGAAAACACACCTTTGAAAAAGTACAGATTTTAAAACAGACCGTTAAATAAGACATGCATGAAGCTGAAGGAGAATGGCTTGATAACGATTTGGATTTCTACTTAACGAAACGTACTGTCAAAAGTATTAGAAGTTTATAGAGCACCAGACGGAACACATCGTATTTTTTCATTTTTATTTTTTGGCATTTGATTGTACACAATACTTTACAATAATTAAGGATAACTAAGTAAATAATGACAAGGAATCTCAAAAAAAACCCTGAAGGCTTATAGCGAATAAGCTCCCTCTAAATAAAACTAACTGAAATAGTATGGCTAACGGGAACGGCTGATCATCTATTTTATAAAAAGAGAAAAAAGGACAAAACGAAAAGACTACACAAGAACAGACAAAAAACAAAGATGTCAAAATTTACAAAGACAAAAGAAGTTCCTTGAGCTTTTTACTAAACAACGAAATGCTTTCACAATCTTTAATGTTGTTACTTAGGGAGTTAAAAAACTTTGGTCCTTGAAAGCGAACCGAAAATGTTCTGAGGTTAGTTCTACAAGGAAACATAGAGAAAAATTTGGAAGTCCTAGTATTGTAGGAATGAACTTCGCTTGTTAACATAAATATAGACTATAGTTAGGGAGTATTGTGGATAGAATGGTTGAATGGCAGTTTGATCGCGGTTATTTTATCACATTTCTTTGCTTTCGAAGACTACAGAAACACGCAGTATGAGGGTAAGAAACAGGCAAGTCGATGCTGTGGGGGAGGGGTGCCTCAACTGTGAAACTTGACCGTCATTTAACCACTGGCAGACAAATACGATATTGCGAGTTTATTAGGCCGCGTTACGTAATGAAATTTATACGCTCGTTGATTACATAATTTTACTTTAATTTGCAACGAGCAACTATCGGAAAATTTGGAGTAATCGCTTGAAATACCTCATAAATCCTACAGTTTTTCTATCTTTTTAATCGCAAAATGGGCCAAAATATAGCCAGATTAATAAAGTTTTAATTACCCAATGACATTTCTTTTTTCTGGGGGGTTGGGGGGGGGCATTTACGGTCGCGGAGGAATCCTTCCAAATATCCTACTATATCACACGAGACAGCACATGTCAGTCATTCATTCATCAATCACTCATTCATCAATTTATTTATTTATCTATTTGTTTGTTTCTTTATTTAGTTGTTTACTTATTTATTTATTTGACATGATCAGTGATGATGTTTTAAGCTTTAGGGTTATAAAAGAATTGAAGACTGAATTTTACCTTAGACAATTTCCAAACCTTCATGTGCTTCATTTTACTAAGATCCCAACTGCTGCTTGTTAATTTTGCTCAGAACAACAGCAACACTTTCTCGCCGTCTCCACAATCAAATTTCTGGCTTCTTTCTTAAACTCTGGACTCAGTGACAAGTGAACAATCGGGTTTACGACTGAGAATAGCGTCATTAACCCAAATACGACCAAACTTTCGAAACTGACTGGATCAACCACGAATGTTCCTGCTCCGGCAGCATAAGCGTTCATTAGGTGAGTCCAGAAAAAAGGAATCAGGCACAGAACGAAGAGGATGATTTCAATGAGAAGAATTTTAATGGCTCTTCTGTTTCTCTTGGCTCGGTTTATTGAGCTCAATGAGATATCTGTAGGACTGATGTAAGAGTCAAGGCGAAGCTTGCGGATCATTCTGTAGTAAGCTACAGCAAAGAGACAAAGGGGGACGATTTCCAGTACAAACAAACCTGTAGTAATAAGGGTCTGTAAGGTCTGCTTTGGGCCGGAAAATGTACAAATTGTTCGGCCGTTCCGACGAACCTTAACCAACTGGTACATAGATGTTGTCATTCCTGCACCAACGAGCGAAACTAACCAGCTCAGAAAGGCCAGCACTTTGGCAGTTTTTAGAGACATCTGTATGAAGTGGAATCAGAGAATCAGATACTGTTATGTAAGTAGGATGTCGAGAATTCTATTTTGTCGGAAGGGAGAAGAGAGGGTTGAAAATCCTTTGTCTTTCTTTGGAGACATCTTGAACAGAATGGAATAGAACAGAATAGAATAGAACAGAATAGAAACAAATAGAATAGAATATAATAAATTAGAATAGAATGAAATAGAATAGAATAGAATAGACATGAACTGGAAAGAATAGGTTAGAAACAATTAGAATGGATAGATAAGAAAAGAATAGGAAAAAAAGAAATGAAAAGAGAACAGAAGAGAAGAGGAGAGGAGAAAAAAGAAGAAAAGAACAGAACAGAACAGAAAAAAGAACAGAAAAGAGAAGAGAAGAGGAGAAAAAAAAGAAAAGAACAGAACAAAAAAAGAACAGAAAAGAAAAGAAAAGAAAAGAAAAGAAAAGAAAAGAAAAGAAAAGAAAAGAAAAGAAAGAAAAGAAAGGAAAGGAAACTGGAAAGGAAAAGAAAAGAAAAGAAAGAAAACAAAACAAAACAAAACCAAAAAAGAAAAAGAGAAGAGAAGAAAGGAAAACAAAAGAGTACAGTACAGTACAGTAGAGTAAAGTAGAGTAGAGAAGAATATAGTAGAGTAGAGTAGAGTAGAGTAGAGTAGAGTAGAGTAGAGTAGAGAAGAGTTGAGTAGAGTAGAGTAGAGCAGAGTGGAGTAGAGTAGAGAAAAGTACAGTACAGTACAGTACAGCACAGTAAAGTAAAGTAGAGTTAAGAAGAACCGACTTGACTTAGTTGGGTTTTATTTTTAAAGACATCTTTAATTTGGGTTTAATATCAAGGGTTCTTTACAATTGTAATACACCAGAAAACAGTTTAAAGACAAAATAATGTAAACGTAAACGCTCCTTTAATAAAGTTCTATGAAAATCCGTCGACAGAATTAAGACTTACTTGTTTCTTGAGAGGAAAGACGACCATGTTGTACCTCTCCTAGGTTAAACACATGAGAACAAATACTGAGGAACTGTAGCTCACATAAAAACCAAGGTTAAAGACAATGCAGGCGCCCCTTCCGAGCAGCCACGAACCGTCTTTTAGGTATATGATATCAGATGGCACATACGACATAACCTTGATGAAGTCACTGACCGAAAGATTAACGACGAAGAAGTTCGTGACATTGTGGTGTCTGCGAGACCGTGTTATGACTGCAATAAGCAAACCGTTCCCTACACTGCAAGAAACCAGAACGATGCTCTGCCAAATGATACGACAAATGAAGAGGGAGTCATTGGAGATGTTGACCTTGCTTAGGAAAGTGCCCGAACTTGAGAAGTTTGTTTCCATCAACCGTTATCAAGGTAAATGCTTTGCAAATGATTCAATATGTTGTTGGGTTCTTCCTCTAGTCTTTCCGTGAAACGTCCACATTAACTTAAACTGCACTTCTTCGACACACGTTTTGCACAAAGGATTTTTTCACAGGTCCACTTAAGCCGATGAAAAAAGAGCGATTGACTATTGTCTTTAAATGGTTTTCGACAGTTTTGACGGTTTTGTCCTGTTGGTAGTTTGCTGAGTAAAGTTAATTTGGCTCCTACCACAAGATTGGGCGGTCTGTTGATTTTTACCGTTTCCTACTTTTTGTCTCAAATCTTTTTCCCTACCAATATCAACAACAAAGATTGCTTTCACATATAAAGGAACCAATTCTAGGTTCTGTATTGTTGCTTGAACTTATACACAGTTTGTGAAGAGGCTGCAACTCCGGTCAATTTAACCTACAAGTAATTCCTCTCATATCAGTCTTCTTCTTTTGTTCGTGTGCCAGATAAAGCACATTATCATATGTATACAATTTCTTGGGTGCCGGCAACTTCCGTGCAATTGAGTCTTCGGTAAATTCCTTCCGCTTTGGCTAGTCTCTTAACTTATCTCAAACGTTTCTTCCTTTACAAAAGAACAAAGCTCTCTTTCACATATAAAAGATAGAATTCTAGGCTTCATGTTGTTCCTTTAGCATGCACACCTTGAAAGCAAATACAATATCCAATTTAGTCCACAAGCAACTCCTCACAAGTCCTTTTTCCGGCTTTGCTTCTTGTCTCATATGGTTTTTTTTATCTATAGAAACAGAGAAGAGTTTCTTTCCACATATACAAGCTCTGCTTCTTTCATCCGTGTTAAATGTTGCTTGAATATATGACAGTTCTTGAAATACCTATATATCTCTCAGTTTAATTTATAGGCGATTGCACTCAGGTCTTTTTTCCAGCTTCTTTCAGTATTTCTCGTTTCAAATTTCTGTTACTCTAGACAAAATGGAAAAAGCGCCTTTACACATTTCGGTTAAAACCAGTGGCAGGCCTCGTGTTGTTGCTTTGCCATACACAATACTGGAAATAAATAACTTTATCTCTAATTTCGTTTATATTTCTTCTCTTAAGTGTTTCTTTCTCTACAACTAAAAAAAAATTCCTTTCACACACACAAGAATTGATCAACTAAATGAAGGTTCCGGGACTTGCCAAGTTCAGTGAATAAATTTCCTCTTAATATTTTGCTCCTTTCTTTGCTTTTTGTCTTAAGTCATTTCTTTCGCTACAAATCAAGCAAAGTTCCTTTTACATATACAAGAACTAAAGCTGAGTATTGGTCTTTGAAACGCAATTCTTGAACTATTGAACAATTCTGTCACAGTTTAGTACGCACATCCTCCATTTTCTTGTTTGATCTTTCTCCGCAAATTAAACAGATTGTCTTTCGCGATCTCCTTATCATAAATCGTGCTCACTAAAACCCAAAATGGTTCCGTTGCATTGTCTATGTTTTGCATTGCAACAAGATAAATAATACGTGATGATTCAACTTATGCTGGGCGGATATATATCAGTACTTTTTCACGGAGCTTGAGGTACAGAACTCATTGGGAATATTCATTGTCCCCCTATATAAGACAATGGGTTGCGCAGTAGCGAAAAGTTCAAACTACACTTTTTTTAGAACAAACTAAAGCTTACTTAGAAATTTCGAGAATATTTTTTTACTCGTTATACCTTGCTGTATTGTACTAACTGAATTTCAATCTAATGAGTCGGTTGACGGGCAACGCAGTTGGCAAACGGAAGATCGTAAAGAACAATCTTCTAATAAGAAAAACGGTGACTTCTTATTTGTTCAAATGTGGTTTTAAAATGTTGTACTTGAAAAACGCTCGCTATATTTAATTACATGTAGTAGAAATGTTGACATAAAGACCTCTAACTTATGGTTTATTTGAAAAGCTGTTCTTTGCCAGAATCGTTCCAAATTAAACTTATAATAAAACTTAAAAAATTGTGATAAGCAGTGAAATCGGAAGTTACTTGTATAAACCCTTGGTTTGAAATCTTCGCTAAGAATAAAGTTTCCTTTATAATAATGGGAACAGCTACCAGAAATAAGTGTCGGGTTTTTAACCGAATCAGTTCTTTCTAGTGATTAAAACCTTCGATAAAAGTAATGACATGCTGTTATTGAAGATGAATAGGTACTCATAAACAGCACCACTTGCCGGTGGCAAATCCCCCTTTTGTTTGTTCCTTCTCAATGGCATCATACTTACGAGATTTTCTGATATTATTAGAAAGCCCCGTTTGAGTGCGCTTTTTTTCCCAGTCCGAAAAAACTAGCAGCTGAAAAAAAATAACGAAACCCTCCAACTGATCGGAACATCGTCTATTTTAAAAAATATTAACGATGGTTACATGTTTTCTATACTGCGATATTTATTTCAGCACTTCACAGATACAATGTCCTTAGCCAACACACAAGCATGCGCGATATGTACACGTGAATATTCATTTCGTCCATATATGAAAACTTGCTTACAGACCCCACGAAACCCTAGGTTATTTCAAGTTCAAAATATACAGCCACAAACACGCGATCAATCACCTTGACCTTATCAAAATTTCTGATCTTTGCATTCACAACGGATGACATACAGGCTTACAAAAAAAAACAAATCTGGAGGGTTGTTCGATTTGCTGCAAGTAATCAAACCAAAACAGCAACAAAAACTACGTACTCTCACGCAGAGAGAGAAAAAAAAACTGATTGGCAGGACACCACAACAGCTTTCGCTCTTTCACGTTAGTATCAATGAAAACTGATATTACATCAGTACAGTTAACGGCCGTTATATGGAACAGATCATTCACCAAGATAATCATTCCTTACATTCAGCAGCGCCGTCACCAACCTCGTTCCCAGGCTCTTTCCTCTCCCGAGAGAAAGACTCTGGTTGGGTCTGGTCACGTGCCACCCAGATTCCAGGTGGTAGCAAATAAGATAAGCGCTGAGGATGTACTTACGATTGATTGTTGTTCTTATTTAGCCTAGTGTGGCGAGGAAAATATCACGTTTTCGTGAAAACGAACGCACACGTTCAATCATTTTATTTGTTACCACCTAGAATCTGGGTGGCACGTGACCAGACTCAACCAGGGTCTTTCTCTCGGGAGAGGAAAGGGCCTGGGAACGAGGTTGAAAATTGGACGCTTTGAGAATGTAAATATAAAGTACGAAATGTGACAATGGTCGCTAAAATTGATAAAATATGAAGTAAAAGACTAAAAGTTTGATGAAATGTTCAAAAATCCAAACGTTTTTGACTACAAAGTCATCATGATTTTTTTTCCGGGGGAGCATCCCCGGACCCACCAACCGTCCCGAGTTAGGTGAGAATGTCCCGATTTTTGGTACTTGAGTCGGGACACGAGTATCCCAATTTTGCAGAACAGCTCTCACAAGCCAACGAGCAGAGAAATATATTTTTGTTTCTTGAAAATGCCCCCCTTACATTTTGTGTCTGGTTACGGCCCTGATATCCAGCACTCAAAACCATACTTTTTTCTTTTTTTCTTCTTTTCATTTTAGTTATTTTGGTATTCTTTTTTTTACTTTCTTCAACTTTATTTTTTTCTTTTCTTTTCTGATTTTCTTATTAAAACTCGAATATTTCAATAATGCATAAAAATGCACGAGTTATGCTGCATAAGATTTTGGCGCCAAAGGCCAACATTAACGGTCGCATTGCGCAAAATAACACTTTTTATTATATGGCTGAGTGATTTCGCGTGCTGTAATTGGTCAATTCCAGGTCCGTAAGTTACCGTACGGACCGCTAGCTCTTTTCAGAACCAGAATAATCAACAAAGCCAT